>JAGDQP010019011.1:0-35577 GCA_022664845.1 Lepisma saccharinum
ATTTATTTATTTATTTATTTATTTATTTTAATTTCTGTAAATTTCAAGGTTTTACCCCCCTAGTCACCTTGTCCATTGCACCTTAAATTTTGGTGTTCTTTATATCTCACCATTCTCTATCAGATGCACTATGTTTGATTAGGATCTGAGCAACAATTATCCTGACCCTCCCTTGTGAGTTTAGTTTGCAATACTGCCATTTGTTGATAGTACAAACGAGCTGATTTTGCGTATGGTAAATTACTAGCAGTATGATAAAATGTAAGCATTTCATGAACTGTGTTTAAATGGAGTTGCCAATCTCCTGTTGTTTCTACAAGAAGAAATCGAAACAACACGTCAACCAAATGTAGCTCCTGTAGCCATAATTTAGTAGTTCTGTTTTGTTCAGTCAAATGATCACATCGATCATTAAACTTTACCATAACATCATGAGGATTTGCATAGATGAAGGTTGTTCAGGGGTCACTTCTTCTGAGAGTACTTTTGCAAAAAAAAAAAACAACTGATAGCTCTTAATTCAAGAGAGATTTAAAATCATCTTAATCACAAAAAAGTATCATAATAGCAACCTGTGTCAATTATGTGCTCGCACTGAACGAGAATACGCTTTTCCTGATAAAAGATGAGGTACAGTTGCTGAACCATACACAGTTATTCCACTCCATTACCCTCCATAAACTTCCCCATACACCCGAGAAAAGACATTAAAAAGTGGAATCCAAGAAGACGAACAAAACATTGTCTAAATCACTCTGCTCACCCACATTTGCTAGTATCTTTGCAGCTTTAAGGTATGTGGACTGACCACACGTCACAATACATTTCTTATTCAACTTGACGCATTGCTTTGTTACGAAAGACATGTCGAAAAAAATTGCTGACGGGTTCCCTGGGTCAACGTTTATAAAGAGCAGAACTAGAATGTATGATGTTTCATATTCAGGTGCCTCCTTGTTGAAAAAAGTGTGCATAAACCAACCATCCCGGTATGTTTTCAACACCTAAAACAAAACTACTAAGCCACACAAAATTCAGAATCGAGTCTAAAACCTTTGGAGTCAACTCAGAAATTTCTTTAGCTGATAGTTTTTCTAGTTCGTTCTCTCTTCGTGCAGCATGATTAAGAACTCATATGGAAAAATAACCACTCGCTATATTTTGAGAAGTATCTCGAGGTACAGAGGCATTTGATGTTACATGTACAGCACATTTGGCAGAAATACATTTTATTCCAGTTAAAGCGTGGAATGTATCCAGTTCATCCAAAGTCCTGACGCTGACATTATCAAATGCATATTGAACATAAGCATGAGGATCAATCTCTAGCGTTCCACTTCTAATCAATGACTGTTGATAAGCTTTCAGTTCTGTGTGAGACGGACAAGAACCAAGGGAATACAAGATTTTTATGAGATGTTTCGATCCATACATTCAGGTGAAACAAATACCCAGAGCATACAGTATTGGCGAAATACTGAGTCTGCATATTATGTGGCTCACAGCTTTTCGTTTGCGTGCCAGTTTGGGAGAAGAGTCTGCATCCTTGTGTTCTTTTTTGTTTTGTTTTTTTGTAATTTCTTCCAGTAAATCCTGTAAAGATTTCGGCACGAAATCAGGACCTCCTTCTTCGATTTCTGAGGAAATTGGATATTCACATTCAAATGTTTTCTTCTGAATATGCCTACCAATGTTACTACCAGCCATCTTAAGTATCCTAAGTTCTTCTTCTTCTGTATCAGCTAATTGCTGTGTATACCATTCCTTAGTAATAAGCTTGTGAATCACTTTGGCCATCGTAAATATTGTGGATTTACGTAGCGAGAAAGAAATTGTTAATCGATCTCCAAAATATTCCTATAGCTTTTGTTCCAAATATTTCTCATAAAAAAATTCACCAGTTTCCGTTAATTCTATTAATTTGTCCATCAGTTACTGAAGAGAAAACTGAGCATCCTCAATTCCTTCTATGTGCTCCCAACGTTTTTCGAAACCTGTTGTCAGCGAACCTACAGGTCTACCGGAATGAGAATGAACAGTACTCTTACCAAATCTTGTACTGCAACTTACCTGATAACGGGCCTCAGCTGCCACCGAGTCTATTACCGATCGTAATCTTGCTGGAACTTCATTTGCTCATTTATCTTTCCTCTCATTTGCTCTTTTTTTAAATTGCTCATTTGATAGAGCGCTCACCTCTGGTGCCAGGGGTCGCCAGTTCAAACCCTGCTCATGCCATGTGGGATTTGTGGTGAACAAACACCGTGTGTGGGGATTTTCTCGGTTTAATCCCGTTTCCTCCTACTTTCTTTATTCCGCCAATTCATCCCATCATCATCCATACGGACTGAGTTATAGTTGCCTAAAGGCCTTAAAATAAATTCAAAATTCAAATTCAAGCAAACAAATTATTCTTACATGTTACAAAGTCGTCAAGTTCATGCACATTCCGGTCTACCTTAATTTCAGGGAATTTTTGGAAATTTATTAGGTTCTTTGCGAAGCTATTTTTGGATAGAGCAAGTTATAAGTATTTTTAGGGTACCTTGCCCCCGCAGTTCTACTGTTAATGGTATTGTAAATACCAAGCTCTAAATTTCATTTTCGCAGGCTTTTCGCAACTTGTAGATCCGAAAGTTAGCGGAATTCAAAAAATTACAAACATATTATTTTCCTTATTTTGATGAAAACGCTTCGTTTCTAGTTTTGACAATGAATTTTTGTCCACCAAATATATGAACTACACTCCAGTGTTTACGAACTATACCGACAAACTTCTGGAAGTTATTCATCAAAACAGCCTGACATCAAAACAAGACGAGAATTCCTGTGACAAATTTTCCAGATGTGCATAGTTCCGGAGCTACAGGCTGCCGAACGCGTTAGGAGATAAACTTTAGAGCTTCATATGTACAATACTGTTAACAGTAGAGCTGATTCGACATGGTACCGTCAAAGGCTTCAAATATAAAAAAAATCATGTTTCAAGATTCCACAATGAGTACGAATAGGATTCTCCTAAGGACTCAGAGGATTGTCAAAATTTCAGTGAAGTAAAGATGGGTCGAAATGAGTATGAATGGGACGGCTTTCCACAAGGAAACAAGTATCGTTTGCGCCAAGTCGATATCTCAAGAAGATTCCATATACTGAACAATGTTCTAATAAAATGTGTGGTTGCATATCAAACAGGAGTAATAATTTTATAATTCATCGAACGTTTTGTTTACATGTTATAACAGAAATTGAATATCATTGTCCGATTGGATGCTGGGGGTGGCTTATGTCAGTTTTACTCACACGGAAAGTTTTTAAATTCATGCTCGTTTCGACTTCGGAATCACTTGGGGGGATTGCACAACTTTTCAAGTAGAGCAGGTTTAAAGTCTTTGACGGTACCATGCCGCATCAGTTCCACTCTTCGTAACGTTAAAGAAATTAAGGTCTAAAATTTATATTCTCACGCTTTCGGCAGCCCGTAGCTCTGAAACTATGCACATTTCGAAAAATTGTCAAAGGAAATATCTTCTTGTTTTGATGTCAAGAATCCCCTCCATAAGTTTTTCGGGGTAGTTCATAATCACCCTGTGTACATATACCAACACAGGCAATAAATTCGTGGACTGACACCTAGAATAAAGGCAACTAGTAGAACCCAGATGCTGTTATGGTTGCTGTGCTCGGTGTAAACGTCCACACGCAGACACTTACACAGATCCACACTGACCTTCAAAATAGTCACCGTTGGCAGCGATGCACGTCTCCCAACGTTCGTATGGCCGTTGAAAACATGTTTGAAAAATGTTAGCTTTAGCAGACATCTCTCGTAGGGCATCCTTTGTGGAAGTGATGAACTCCTCGGGAAAAAGAGAGCGACGTCCACGTAACTTGTTTTCAAGCGGGAAAAGAGATCGAAATCGCATGGTGCGTGATCAAGTGAGTATGGAGGATGTGGCAAAAAGTGATCTGGTGCCTTGGCAGCTCCTCCTGGACAAGGGCAGAGCGATTTGCAGGAGCGTTGTCGTTCAGCAATATCTAGTTCTTCCTGCGCCAAAGTTTAGGACGCTTACAACATATTGACCCGCGTAGGCGGCGAAGGATCTCCTTGTAGCGAGTCTTGTTAACAGTTGTTCTTTGTGGGATGAATTCCATGTGGACAGTTAACTGCAAGTCGAAAAACAGTTCAAGCATCACTTTCCTTGTGAGCTGTGTTGTCTCGGGTTTTTGCGTTTTGAAGATGATGGCGATTTCCATTTGGCTGCTTGTCTCGTTAGTTGTGGATCGTACAGGAAACACCATGTTTCATTTCCTGTTATTATCAGATTCAGGAATGTTCCATCAGCGTCAGCACTATTGATCAGGTCACCGCAAATGGTCATCTGCTCTTCACGTTGGTTTTGTGTCAGAATGAGTTGCACACTGTGGTGGGTGACACGCGACATGTTCAAGTAATCAGAATTTTGTGACACGTACCATGGCTGATCCGTACTGCTGCTGCGATGTCGTCTACCGACTGGGAACGGTTAGCGCGCACCATCATTGCAACCTCTTCGATCTTGCGTTCAGTTCGGACAAAATTAGACAATAAACAGGAAATGGTAATGTATTATCTTACAGTAATATAACTGTAAGATAGTTAACATAACGTCAACAGCCGAAAATTTCCTGGGAAATTTGGAACTGACACTGTAATTGTTGTCAATACTGGAATGCGAGGAAAGGATTAGGACTCAAATACCAACAATAGGAATGGGCCTATGGCGGGCAGACCCTAAGGATGCATTATTAATATTTAAAAAATGGGAGAAAACAACAGAAAAACGTGAGATTAGAAATGATAGTACAGGATGCAACGCTGCACAGAGAAGTAACTAGAATATGGAATACTTTGGAGTCAATTGAAAGCGAGGAGAGCGAGGAAGAATCAGAGGGAGAGAACAGTGATGGAGGAACCCAGAGTAAAGAAAGCTCAGACGAGGGAGACGGAGGAGATGTGGTGACAGAAGAAAGGGACGTCAATGGAGAAGAAAAAATCAAGAAGAAGAGAAGAGGATGGAAGCAGTCGATTCCAAGATTCTACAAGAAGAAGAAAAAACAAAAAATGAGAGGAGAAAGGAAAGAATCTATAGAAAAGATCGAAGCGATAGAGAAAGAACAGAGGAGAGAAGAGGTAAAGGAGGTAACTACTTTCAATCCTAATAAATTCTATGAGAGTCTGAACAACGGCTATATTATATCAAGACTTGAGGAGCCACAGCTGCTATCGGCTGCGCTGAGAATTATTGTAAGAAATATCCACCCCAACGGGAAAACTATCACCTTTCCAGTAATTGAGGAAGTGGATAGGATAAATCTGCGCCCAAACGCCATCACGACAGAACCAAAGGAATTACTAGAACTAGTGGATAAGGTCTTCGCTAGAAGAAATGAAACACTACAGCTCAACAAAGTCTATAGATAGTTGGTGATGGCGTGCGGGCGCACAGTATTTATCCCAACGGAAAACTTCCCAGCGTGTTATGTCTACACGAGACAGCCCTAACCAGAAATGTTTCGAATAGTACAGGTAAATCTGGATAAATCCAAATTAGCCACCCAAGAACTTAGGTTACACTGCGATAAAGAGAAGGTGGACGTAGCATGCCTTCAGGAACCCTATATAAAAAGGGGAAGATTTATTGGAATGAGAACCGACGCAATGGTCCTGGTGCCGGATGATCCAAATCCGATGGTGGCTGCGGTGATCCTTAATAAGAAAATAAACGTTCTAGTAAACACTCAAAATACCTGCAGATGGATCCAAGTTATAAGAATACAATTAAACAGTAAAATATTAACTCTTGTAAATATGTACTGCCAGTTTTCAATTTCAGTGAACGTGTTTGCAAATAGATTAGAGGTAATATTAGCGGGAAATTTAGGGGAAAATATATTAGTGTTGGGAGACTTTAATGCCAAATCTCCGCTGTGACGCTGCCCTAGAACGGATGAAAATGGTGAAAAATATGAAGATATAATTAATCAGTATAACCTAACAGTTCACAACATAACAGATCAACCACCAACATTTCAGGGCAGAGATGGAGCGGAGAGCAATATAGACCTAGCAATGTCAAAAAGTAATTTAAATCAATTGGTCCAAAACTGGAGGGTACAGGATTCAGAAATTACAAGTCAGCATGGCGTCATGATCTTTGAAATCGATTTAAGCAGAAATAATGAAATAACGCAGGAATAAGGTGATACATTTAAATATAACGTTAAAAGATTAAATATAGAAAAATTTAAAAGAAATTTAATACTCCCACAAATTGAGCATGAAATAAACCTTGACGAATTGGCAACTAACCTAGAAAATACAACAACAAATGCAATTAAAACTTCTACACCACCAAGCATAAATGAGGCTAAAAAGACACATTTCTGGACTAGGAAACTAATAAAATTAAAACGACAACTAAAAGCAAGTAGGAAGAGTTAAAAAGCGGCTGGAGACCACAGACTACGACAGACAAGGCTCGAAAAATATCGGCAAATCAGGCAGCAATATGATAAAGAAGTTTACAACACCAAAAAGAAGACCTGGAGTAAGTTTGTGGAAGAAAATCTTAGCAAGGATGTGTGGGGTATCCTCTACAAAATGGTAATGAATAAAATTAAAACTAAAGGAGTATTCAACACGCTAAAAAGAGAAGACGGATCATATACAAAAACCTGGAAGGAAACAATGGAAATATTATTTACAAAATTAATCCCAGATGACGACATAGATGAGGATGACTACGGTGTTGACGTCTTTGATGAGGAAATGCCAAGTCCATCGAAAGATTCTCAAACACATCAAGAGTCTCCGACACCTGTAGCTTCTTCAGGTGAAGAATATCAGCCTTCACCAAAAAAACAAAAACACATCTTGGACGATGATTATAAAGAAGCAGCTTACATGTTTTGGACACACAATGAGAACCCGGAAGAGAAACGAAGGAAATTTTCATCTGTCAAGTCACAGTATAGATTAATTCAATCGAAAAACATCCTCTTTGAATATGAGAAAAAAAGGCCAAAACCCATTTATAAGAAACTTAATGCAGCAGTTCACGATAAATTCAAAGAAATGGTCGAGAGATGTGCAATTATACACGACAGGACTCTTCGCTTTTGGGCTCTTCAGATAAGTAAAGATCCGGATAATACTCTACAATTCAAGGCATCTCGTCACTGGCTGTCTAATTTTAAAAACAGAAACAATATCGTTAGTCGTTCTATCACGCATAGAGTTAGCAAAACGTGGAAATCAAAAGAGGCTGAATTACATCACTTATCTACGACATTTATTACGTCCATGAAAGAACTTATGTTACTAGAAGACCTGAATCCTCGTCAAGTATTCAATGCTGATCAAAGTCGATTTGACAATGCATACAGGACTAATAGGACTAAAGGTACGGTGGTTGTAAGAGGTGCATTTGGATCAGTCAGTGCTACTACTCATTCATATATGACCATGCCGGTTATTTCCATGGATGGTGAAATATTGCGTCCGATGTACGTTCTTGTATCCGAATCCAGTGGTCAATTTCCAGGAAATAAGCAAAAAGATCAAGATAACATAGTGTCCCATCCAGGAAAGACTTCTTCCGTCCATATAAATCATTTATCAGGTTCATTACGGACACAGTTATCGCTTCCTCGGAAATTAATATCTGGTATCGGGATAACATTTTACGAATGCAGTCCTTCACTCTCTTCCAATTCAGCGCCTCACGATTTCGCAACATGATCAGGTTTGCGTTTTACAAAAGCGGCTACTTGGATGAGGAGCCCGAGCCCTGGATGTCTCCATTGGATTATTGTTTTGATTCTAATATACGTGACGAGTGTTACAAGACCTTATGTGAAAACATCTCTTTTGTCAAGTGTGCTCATTGTGAGCAAAGTATCTGCTTATCACACGCCTTCAATGACAACTTACATATTGATTGTATCAATGTGTAGTACTTTGAACGTGCCTCTTTCCTTCAAATGAATCGCATTTCAATTCAAACCCATGTCCTTCTGACTTTTGTTCTGCCTTTCGTTGTGACTTGTTTCAATACAATTCGCTTTCTCTTTGAACTTTGACCCGCCATAACGTTTTTATTTCTGGAGCTCTGCAGCTAGGATTTCACAGGTGTACTATACTCGTCACTAGCTTCAATTTAAGGTATCACTTGATGAGCAACTCGAGTCCTCACTTCGGGTACTTTACTTGTTAGGCGTAATTTTAGATCCCTTGTAAATATGGTAAAAAATGCAATAAATATTTTTCATAAAATTGTAAATATAGCAACCAACGAATTTAAAGTACCTATTAAAATATTAAGGATGTACGTCATAATCAGATCCATAGTAGGATATGCCGCCAATGTCTGGAGCCACCTAATGGATGATGTGAAAAAACAAACAATCATAAACAGAGCACAAAGACAGCTACTACTCAGACTGACAGGAGCGTAGAGAACCACTCCGGTGGAGACACTCCAAATCGCTTCTGTGACCCTGCCCATGCACCTACAAATTAAAAGAATGAGCGCCGCGTACTGGATGAAAAAAGGAAGGCAAGACAGGATATAGCAGATAATACATCAACAAGCGGGAAACAGAGGCGAAATACAAGAGATTCTGACCAGTGCGTGGCAAATAGTCTGAGATAATATACCTAAAGCAAGAAGAACTCATAGTATCCTTCCAGACGTGGCTGAGAGGATGAAGATGCAAGTGGAAATAGAGGGAGGCCTACTACATCTAATATCTGGTCACGGCCCGTACAGGCAGAGGCTGAGGGATCTTGGACTCGTTGAGGATAACCTATGCCGCGTCTGTGGTGTGGTTTGAACCCCAGACCATGTGGTGTTAAGATGCGGAGAAACATCCCAACTAGTGGAAGAGCAACGAGCACTTCTGGGGGACAGGACAGTCGCAGAAGCTCTGCGAAATCCAGAGCTACTGGCAGCCCTCCGGCAGGTAGCGACAAAAATAATATTTTATCACAGGAATAGATTTGTGGAAAGAGATCGAGGTCTCAGGGCGAAGCGTCAAACAACCCCCCCGGTGCGTGGTGACGGCGACAACCGAGTCGTCCGCAGTGGACCGCGGACCAGAACAACACGTCTGACATAAAAACAGAGAAAAACAATAAGTGAACAAAGTAAGAGACTTGATTAATTGGAATATTTGTGTGGCTGCTAACCAGTAGCAAATCAGTGTGTAGCTGGAACCGTTGTATAGGTGTTGTTGAGTAGTGAATGTGTGGTGATGGGAGTCAGGTGAAATTACTACCGTGAGTGCGTGTGAATGTGAAGTGAAAATATTAAGGCGTGTGGCTGCGAAAACCGCATCTATTCTCCGTTAGAAGAAGACAATCCCATGTGTGAGTGAGAGAAGAGTGAATGAAAGAAGGAAATGAAACAATTTAACAACTAGAGGAAACAACAGAGTCACTAAATAGAAGAAAGAAGAAGCCCTCCTGCGATGACTAGTAAGACAAGCCAAAAAGGGAGAAGAAGACTACTAATCATTTGCTTTCTTTTTCTTATATCTTTGCAGGAGATGCCGGAATCCCGTTTAGAGTTCATTGTCCTCTAAAGTGTTTCTCCCTTCCGGAAAATGTTGGTCCCATTTAAACACAGCACTGCGGCCAGGCCGTTGTCACCGTACAGTTGCCTGATCATCTGCAACGTTTCTGTTCAGGATTTGGCTAGTTTTGGGCAGAACTTGATAATTGCCCGTTGCTGAAACTGCGACATTCTTCAATTCTGCCGCGGCGCCTTTCACAACAGAGACAGTACGTCTGTTTAGACTCTACGTACACACCTGCCTCTTGCTGGGTCGAGAGACGAACTTCCACTGATTCCTCCAGCACTAGATCAAGAGAGAAACCAGTAAAACTAACGCAAAATGCAGTTTTTCGCAAAAAATAGAGGCTACAAAAGGGAGGGGATTCGAATCCCGATTCTTTATCCCATCCAGAATCTTCATGCAAAATATGAAAACTTTATATATAATTTTCTCCTATTCTCCCTTCTTTCATCTAATTTGCTTGTACTGCTAGTAATAGCTGAAGAGGTAAAATCCAAGAGATGGAAGATAAATGGCAATGTGGCAGGGGCGGAAAGTGGGCCCAAATGAATATTGCCACATGAATGCGTACTCATTCATATCCATTTTTAATTAACAATATGGTTCTCCCTGTATTTCACGTCATAATAAAAATAAGGTCATTTCTACTTTTATTGACTATTCCTCGTACAATGGAGACACCGTTGCTAAGGTGGTATAGCGTCTGACTACGAATCGGGGGGTCAGTGTTCAAATTCCAACCAGGACACTGGAGACCTTTCTCGCAGGGTTCCCATGCTTGGCACACTGAAGTGCACTCAGCCTCCTATCAAATTGAATACCACAGTGTCCTTGGTATTCCTGAGCCCGAATTATCTTTTGACTGTGCAACTGTGAATGGCAAATACAACCTCAAGTTCTGATTAGTCGAAATAAGAATACGGTATTCCGATTGTGATTAGATTGTCTCTGTATGCTCATGTAGGAAGTTACTATATATGCTCATGTTCTAATTTCATTATCGTGTTCTGTTTAATAGAAGATAGTAAACGTGAAATGTATACTTATTTTAAAGCTAACTATGAGAAAATTTTATGAAGGTAGAAAACGTCGTATGAAGGTTCTTTTTCGGGCAAAGCCAAGTGAAATGTGAACAAAAAATAAGTAATGGTTAGTAGTAGATGCCAGACTTTTATACAATATGGCCGCCGTGTTTAAAACTGGTTTTGACCATAGCCAGTGGATGTAGCAGACTGTAGTTGGTATGAGGTATTGTAAAGGATTTGGGTTGAGTTTTACCCCTGGAGATCGTTTATAGATGAGGAAAAGTAAGTTTGATCAATATTTTAATGATGGTGTAATAACTGGATTAATGTTAATTGTGATTTTACCGCCGTAGTGTCGTTTGCCGCTCTCCGTGGTACTTTAAGCAATGATATGGCCCCGTTCTGATGGCAAAAGCCATATAACGCGATGTGATAGCTTTAATTTCATTTCTTAAATGTATTTGTTTCAGTATACCCGAAATTATTTATAATTAGTTTGTTATATCTTTATTAAGAATTACTCTGAGATTTTTCAGTTAACCTAAACATAGTAGTTTTCTCTGCGGTGCCAGACTCTCGAATGACCACACTATATTTGAATACTTGAACAATGTGTTATGCCATGCCTATAGTGCAATGTAAATTGTACTAACCAATGACAGCCGTGTATTTGAAAGAACATACTAGGAAGCATTTAGGCTGTTTGGAAAGAGATTCCGTTGAAATGTTGCTTAAACAGTTATTCTTGGAAAACATGTCACAGATAAAACTCTGGCACCACTCTTTACAAATATTTATGTAGAGGGGAAAAAGAGGGACAGCATATCCGCCTATTCTTTCATTTTGTTGCTGTCAGATATTTTAATCAACGGCTTAATGGTTTACTGCCGGCATTGCTTAACGGTGCTTGTAAGAATTGCTTAACGGTTCTAAAAGGTGGAAGGCAATGTATTTTATGAGAAAGTTATAAAAGGTTTGATTTTATTGGAGGAGAATCGCATATGCATTCAAATTCATTTTTAATAATTTATAGGTATCGTCTATTTTAGATTGTGATCAGCGCCAGAAGCAGACAATTGTAGAAGTATCTTTAGGAGTCATAAATATGTTATTTATTTCATCAGATCGTTGACATGATGGTAAAAAGGTTGTAAAATTCCATGTTTGCAGAAAAAGATAGACTGAACCTCAATTATAGTCAGATTTTATGGCCCGTCCATTTGGAGTAAGAGCAAATTGCATTAAGGGTGAAAGGGGATTGGTTTATAATTTTAAGAATTCTTTTAGAATAGATATTCACCCAACCATTTTGGACAGTACCGAAAGAAAATAGCTTGGTTGTTAACATTTTACAATATTGTTTGTTAAACTGGTTTGGTCTGAAAGTGTTCCTTATTTGTCTGAACGTTTATATGAATCGGTAAATTTTGAAGAGAACTGTGTTTTGTTGTCCATTCGTTTTCTCATGGACATGAGATATTTTGCACCTCAAGGGAACGGTTAGAATGATCTACATGATTTCGAATCTTTAGTTTACGCTAGAAAATTCGAGATCTAAATAAATATCGGGAACTGACGATATAGCATTATTCTTATGTCTACATTCGTTTTAAAAATGAGCGATTAAGTTGTTTTTGCTATTATAATTTATATTTTGTGGAAGCTGAACTTCGAGTTACATTGTTATCGTATTAAGTATAAGTCTAACTATTTTTATATTTTATTTGATCTTGGAGTGTATACTAGCAACTTTTTACTTTGTTACGTCGTACTTATTGAAAATCACAAACATCTATACTGCTGGCGGGATTTTAATCTGGGATTGATTCTTTCATTTTAATTTTTGAACATTTTGTCCATACTAAAATAATTGTAGTTGAATCTCCTCTCTTAGTAGTTTTGGTTAAAATCAGTTACGGTCGAACTCAAATCGGAATAGGGTAAAGGGAGAGGGTTTTGGAACGAAAGTTGTGTAATTTCATAATACTTGAGATTGTGTCTTGCTGTACACTCAAACCCTTTGATAAAATTTTGTCAGCACCGGGAATAAAACCCAGGACTGTCTAGTTAGAGACGGGAGAATTCATACAAAATCTGTTTTCCTTGGTGAATTATGTGCTGCATTTACTAAAATTAGTCTTAAGATTTTGCCGAATGAAAACCAAATACTTTAGTATGGCTAGATAATATGCTGATGTTTGCTAAATTATTAAAAATGATGACGATGGATGTTCTGCACAAAGGTAGCTATTGACCTAAAAGTGCCAAAGCAAGGTGAACCAAATGTGACTTTTCAGTGCCTTTTATTAATTGAATATAAAGTTTTAACAATGTAACATACAATTTAAGCTGGGTACTTGTGTTGTTTGCGCTGCTTGAGAAATGAATATATTTTTATGAGAATGGGGAAGTGGTTGTAGAACGCATATTTCGACTTATGGTCATCTTTACCTTGGGAAGTCAACCAGAAATATAAATGAGATTTTGGTATTCAACTTAATTGTAATAGATAGTGGAAACTGTTGGGAAAGTACAAATTTGACGGAAAATTCCGAAAAAAACATTGTTTCAAATTTATTTATATCAGTTCAATTTATTGCATTAAAATGTTAACTGAAGGCATACTGTTTGAGAACACGCCGTGAATCGAACCCAAGGATAATGGAATTGCCTAATTGTTTAATATCTGTTTTGCTAACCACTAAACACATTTATTTTACAGTTCTCCTATATGTATTTGCATTGTTGAAGGAAATATTATCACGGTAGCATAGGGAAGAGCTTTACTTTACATGAACTGTTATGAGAAATACAAAATTAATATTTTAACAACCTTTACGCATTTCAGGCTCAAGCTGATATAGGATAGGACAGTATGAAGTTGAATAGGAATGTAGAATCATTAACTTAATAATCTTTTGGCTTCATTTTACTTTAAATGTTTATGGCCTTTAGAAAACTTTGGCTCAGGCCGTATGGATTTTTGAAACGCTGAATATTGTTTATTAATGGTGGAATGAAGAAAGTGGGAGGAAACGGGAAAAATCCGAGAAAACCCATACAAACGGTGTTTGTCCATCACAAAACCCACATGGTACGAACAGAGATTGATCCAACGACCCCCACCAGCAGAGGTGATTTTGAAGCCCTATTTGAAGCAAAAATATATAATGTTTGAAATTGCTAGTTCAATATAAACTTATAGATAACATACTTGAAACGTACACTTTTTGTACACTTCTTGTTTACTTGTCGGGCTGATAAATTTTAGTTAATTCATACTCTGCCTCGGAAGAACTATATTTTTCTAAGAACTTTAAAAAGCTTTGGCTACTGTGGCCAGACGTAGAAATATTTTTTACGGGATCGGTGGAGTTAATTTATTTCTTATGTCTTCGAAAGCATTAATCTACCTGTAGCTTTTGTTCAAATACGCAGAAATATAAACAAGTATATAATGAACTGCATAAGATGTGTTCCTTGCATCTTCGAAAGCGATTGAAGCTCTTTGTATGTACTTCCATTATTTTAAACCTTAGTCAGCACTCAAGTTTGTATATATTTCTTTATTTATGGAACTGCAGCTGACTCAAGAGAACAATTTATGGCTTTTAGGCAATGTTTAGTTAGACCGTATTGGTAGTCTCGAAACGATGATATTCAGAGATATTACTTGACAGTTACCACAAACTTTTTCGGCATGAACAACTTTTGTTAGTTTTGCATGTTCATGGTTCAAGATAGAACATGTTATTTCACACCACCTCTGATGACTGGAATTCTTTGGTCACTTAATGCTTATGCCATTAAATTTCATAAAGTGTCATTGCAGTAGGTTTTGTAGAAACCTTAGTTTGCGCGGACAACTTTTGTTTGTTTTTCATGCTCATGCTTCAAGATAGAACACCTTTGGTGTTGTTGTGTAATGAACACTAAAAGAAATCGTCAACTGAAAGTTGGCTTTATAGTCCGAGGTGGGAATCAACCCACGAACCCTGAAGGTATTGGCCTTAGGCGGAACGGGTACCAAGTTAACAAAGAAATTTAGCTTTCATAAATTTCATTTTTACGAACAATTTAGATAACATGAGTAATTAGAAATATCGATTCCAGAGGTGAGATACAAACATTGAACTTTCAAGTCGTTACCTTACAGACTAATGGTTATCAGTATAACATAAAAACTTCATAAATGTATTCGGTATGAAAATTAAAGATAAATCATAAATTACAAATAATCATGACCCAGGTGTGATTCAGTGCCGGGACCTTCTAGTCGTTTTCTTATTGACCATTATTTAAAAGTGTAGGATAAAAATTTAACATTGCTTTACTTAATATTTCGTCTCACTTCGTAAAAATCTAAAATTAGAAACGTGCATCCCCCAGGCGTGATTCAAACTCATAACCTCTCATTTTTAACGTAACGTCACAAGATTAGAAGCATAACATGGAATGCGAAAAATAGAGTAAAATACGTACAGGATTTAACTTAAATAATAATATGGTAAAATTACACCTAAACATCCAAAATTAACATTGCCCCAAGCTAATCACATATGACCAAACGTCATCAGTTTGCTAAGGCATTCGTTTGATAATTTACCGATTCCATATCAGTAGTTGCTATTCGTTTACGGAACGCCGGCCGTCTGCGCAAAAATTTCGTGTACCCGGCGGAAATAACCTAAACGTCGGTGTTACTTGCAAGACAACTCAAACCAATTTTGAGTGAAACTAACACATCTATCATAAGTTAATATTTTCTCGTAACAGTTGCAAAGTTTAACAATTTTCACCTCCATACCTATGTGTACGAAATGAAAATATTAGAAAACATTGAGAGAATTTTGTAGATTGTAGTGTTGTAAGAGTCTTGAGTCCCTTAAAATATTACAAGTTGAGATTATTGGGATAATTTCTAAGTCAAGAGGAGGGTACAGATGTAAACATTTTGTCCCTCCAAAATTTAATATTTTTATATACACAGTTTGAAACCTATTTTAAACATATTTTCTGGAAAATATTTTTCCAGATTTTTACCTTAATTTTAAGTCTAAATTTTCCTGAAGATTGGCAGTCCGACAATGGATACCTGAGGTTGGTACATATAAGTTTTAATCTATAACTGTTGCAAATCACTGTTATAGATAGGAGTTAAAATAATAGTTAAAAAAACTTCTGTTTTTAACAGTTAAGATTGTTCTTCAAAATTCCGGCTAAAAGTAACAATTTAAAATATTATTTTAAAAAGAACAGCTTTCTTTAGATGTTGGTACAAGGTTATCCACTTTTCGGATGCATATATCGTCTCTTAAATAGATTTACTTGTACGCTTTCAATATTGATCTGCGCATGCGCGAAGTTTGATCTAGATTGTATAAAAGCTCTAACTGACCATTCAGACCTTACGCTTGCCTTTGTAAGTTGCAGCTGACGGACGTAAACTATCCTCCTGGAGTCTAATTGTATTGTTTTACTAGTTTAAACTTGTTCGTGTTGTTTGAAATCAAATTGATACTTTATTTCCATAAAGTTTATTATTTATATTCATACTTAAAAGAAGTGAACAAATCAGTGTATATGCAAATTGAAAAGTTAGTTCATTTTTGTGCTACAAATAAGTGACCCTACTTTTTTGAACAGGAAAAGTTAAGTACTACGTAGTTCATTTTGGTGCCGCAAAGATGTGAGTAAGTTTGTCAAGAAGTAAATTATCTTGCAGAAGTAAAATTTTGTCTATTGTTTACAGACATCAAAGTTTGATAATCTAATATCAAACCTCCATCTTTTATTTTAGAATTTTACTATTTGAGGACATCAAGTTTTTTGAACAAGTACAACAATGGACTGCACCGTGAGATTGACAAGTGCTGATCATGTTATCTTGGCTGAGGAGCCAAAGAATTCGCTGATCCCGAGTGTATGTACGACGCTTGGGTAGATCTATGTCGCTACGCCACGCAGGAAATACTACAGAGAAATTCAGGTAACGTTTTTGACTTTCTGTTTGATCTGCGACTTCTATCCAAATACAATTTTAACAAATTACTTAGTGCATGCCTTCATGGAAAAGAATTTATTCAGTTAGGTAACGCTGCCATCTTCGACTCCTCCTCTAACGCTATGCTGGCTTTCCAGCATTATATGTTGTTGAGTGAAGGTATTGACGAAAATAAGGGGAAAATACTTCACGCACATCTCGCTTTTCTCTTTCCCTTGATTACGGTTGTATAAAATAATGTTTATGAAACATATATTTCTATGAATGAAGACGATTCATTGAATATTGCCTTTCAAAGCCGGGAGTACTCCCTTTCCTTGGGAGATTCATTTCCTCTTTCAACTATAACTTCAATACCTGCTTCGAAACTTCTTCCTGTACTTTTACCACTATTTCTGTTTCTCTCAATGTAGTTACGTCTCTATTAATGCAGGCAACTACATTCATAACTACAGCTAGACCTATTTGCAGTCCTGTACCTTCTACATCATTTACGCCTGTATCTTCAACTTGTTTTGCTCCTCCAACTGCTGTTTTGCTTCTACGTAAACTGCTGTTGAAAATGAAAATACCTTTTGATACGAAGTGTTCTTTCTCTAATTGGTAATGAGATATGTGATAAAGGGTAGTCTATTGGGTGCCGATACTGTTGAGGAAATTTTTGAAAATATGTATGAAATTTAACAGAGCGAACCGAAAATTATTTTACAACAGGGAAAAGGAGCTTTGAAATTTTGCGCGGGAACGTGTGCGCGCTTTTTGTTATTTTCCTGTCAAAAGGAAATAAATCACCATACGTGTTCAAAGTAGAACTTCCAGGTTAACGCCGGCTAAGTATGTAGAGGAACTTTTCCAATATACACTAGACAGTTAATATCTACTGTAGATCCACAACACGCGGTCGGATTTAGTTTTGAAAGCATTAACGAAGTTAACGGGGAAAACGTCTTCATTCCGTAGCGTAGACGAGTCAATTTAAATGCTGTTCATATTTTGTGTTCAATGAAAATGTTCTTAACTCGAATGAATCCTTCCTATTCGCCGATAGTGTGATCATTAAGGCTAACAAATCGGAGCCTATTCGCGGACAAGCTAAAAAACTGAATAATGATAAGTTTTTACCCATGAACGAATATTAACAAGCACACATTATTCCACTGCCTATACTGAGAGCCAACTCGTACTATTGTTTACCTAGAGCTTTAATTATCACGGAGAACAGAGAATTTCTGATTTTAGAAATGTAGCCTATATGAAGGTAAAATTTAAGAATTGGGAACAGGAAATTAAAGCTCTATGTGAGAGAGCAAAGTTAATATTTCAACTTTGGATGGAAGATTAAATGATATTGATCAGTTTCAGAATTCCCGTTTTGGTTAAATACTGACGATAATCAAAATTACGATGGACCATGGCCAGAACTTAAACCTTTTAACGATTAAGGCAAATCGGAAAGTGAATGTGAATCTTTGAATGTTTGGCTTGAGGAGTGTGCAGAATAAGATCTTACCATCAAAGATGTCCTGGCTGTAAATACTCTTAATCTATGAGCACCTTTAATGAATACGATAGGCGGTATTCTGTAAAACACATTTACCATAATATTCATCCAGATTCCGATATCTAACACATGATAAGCTTCTGGGCATAAATTCGTTGCTCCTAGCATTAGAGCACAGTGCTAGTATCTATGTTCGCATGGAGAAAATATCTAGGGAATCAGAAGAAATTAATTTGGAAGGAAAACTCTGGAAATTCAATTGTGTATGAACTTCTTTAATATTACTAAGTAACGTGTTAAATGATTCAGACAGTTCCACTGATGCACGATTCTAATTATAAAATAAATTGATCCACTGATTAACATATGATAAACACAATAATAGAAATATGACCAATAGCATCCAAGTAAATCAGTTTCTAAATTACCTAACATGCAATGGATAGATAACATACAATGGTCAGAGAATTGATGTAATAGTTTGTACTTGATTTATTATACAATACTCGTGTGCAGATCAGAACGAAGACACATGATGTATCAACTTCTATCTTCAACATTAAAAGTACACAGAGCTGAGTCTGAGCAGCACCACCAAGTCTTTGTAAACGTGTTGTTTACATACAATTGAGTGTCAGAGCGAGAGTTTTACTTCGAGACAAGAACTATCGAATGTCATGCTTTTACATCAATTTTGTTTTTTATATTCCAATCAAAGTTCTCTTCTGTAGGATGTGTCTGCCAATCAAATCGATTTGGTCTTTGTATAGCTTATACTTTTTGAACTTTGTCCAGTTGACCAAGAGGGACAATAAAATGTCTTCATAGCATGAACTTTGTATTGCTAGCCTAAGTTGACTTTTGGCAAGACACGTAAAACTTTTAATTTGAGTGCCGAGTATTAAATGCCTTAACTTTCTTATCTGTCAATGAAATACTATGTTCGTCTGCATCTGTCTCATTGATTCATGAATGAAATCTAAATACAAATCCTTGTTGGAACTGAATTACCTTAACCAAATTATAATAGCATAGAATGATTAAAAAAGGAAGTATCTGTTCGTGACTTGTTTCTTAAAATTAAACATATTTATTTTTATTACATTTTTACATAATTAGTTGTATAGCACTATGTACTTATACAACATTAGCGTACAAGGTGAAATGCTGGAATACTGCAGGAATGATGTGAAAATTTTAACGGAAGCAGTCATTAAGCTCTCAGACTTAATTGAACAAAAAATGAAGGGATCTAGTTCTTTCTTCAAGTAATTACAATTGGTGTGTGTGCGATGGAATGTTTGCGTCTTTCATATTTAGAAGAAGAAAGTATTCCTGTTTTTCCCCATTTCGGCTATCGACAACATAACCCTCAGAGTAAGAAAGCATTACAATTGTTGAAGTACATGGAATTCATAGCAAATCAATTTTCCATTTTTCGGCTGAAAACGGAGATGAAGCACAATTTGGGCTATTAAAGTGGACGGGTACGATAAGAGACATCGTACTGGCTTTGAATTTTATGGATGTTTTTGTCATGGTAACTTGTGCATTAAGCAGGGTCGCCACGTGTCACTCAATGACACGAATGGCGAAACATTAAATGACCTCGAGAAGAAAGAAATATTTAGAAATTTATGGTCTGAAGCTTGTAGAAATCTATGAATGGGATTATTAACTACAACTTAAGGAAAATCCACATTCGGCATTTTACTAAAGTTAGCTGCAAAATATTGAAGATGTATTATTGCCTACGGAGTCTTTCAAGAGAGGTAGAACGAAAGTTTACAGATCTCTCTATGAGTTTCCTGAACACGAAATCATTTGATATGTCGATACATGCAGTTTATATCCATATTTCATGAAAAAGAGACTTCTCCCTATTTGTAAACCTACCATATATCGAGGAAAAGCTTATTATCTACCCGAAAACATTCATGGAGTTGTTCTCTGAAAGGCTCTCCCTACTCAAGGTCTTGCTATTCTTTGCTTCTATATAATGCGAATGGACACCTGGAATTTGGCCTCTGACGTAATTGTATAGAGGAAATTAAAGTAATGATTGTAACCATACTGTGGGCAAACTACGTTTCACCAGCACTTTTTGCACTTCTTAATTGCATGAAAGTATGAAAAAGGGTATTCCGTTCTCGAGTTCTCGAAAGGATATACCGAGTTCCGATCGAAAGAGGGGTTATTTAAAAATTATGTTAATAATTTCTTGCAGATGAAACAGGAAGTTTGTTTTTCCATCTCAGTGTACTAGTGATGTAGAACAAGATGAAGTATATTGTGTATGCTAAGCATGGAAGTACAAAACTCATTTCTGATAGCTTAGTAAAAATCCTGGTTTGTGTTATACCCCAAAACTTTTTTAAATTCACCGCTTAGGAAATGAAGACAGTGAAATGATTTAACACAGGTGAGGGTACTTAATGATGCTAAGCCGTTCTTCGACATTCTCCGAACAAGTCACTTTGAAGTACAAAATTTACTCCTGATCGGAGATGCCTCGATAGTAACATACAGAGATTTAGAAAATCTTACTAATCCTAATGCATTTCTAATGTAATTCTCTTAGTTTTGTTTCACCATGGGTTAGACTAAAATATACGGTTAATTGAAAAAAGTGGGAATTCAAAATGATATCTACTCAGATACAGATTCTATCTTTCATGGACAAAATAAGAATGAACATCCATTCCTTCCTACAGGGAACTACTTAGGAGATTGAACTAATGAAGTCAAACAGGTGCTATAGATTCCAATTTTCATTGAGTTAGGATCTAAAATTATTCGTATAAGGAAAGGAAAATACAGACTGGGGATAGTAAATCTACTATCAAAATTCAGGGAATCACTCTAAATAGCCGTGCACGTCAAATTGTGTTTCGATCACTTTTTAAATTTAATCAAACATAATTATGAAAGGAAAATTATCAGTAAACCTATAGAAATCCCGGATTTAACCTATAACCAGATCAGAGATTAAATCAGATCAGAACGTGGCAATTAATCGTAAATTTCATAAAGAATTTACATTTCCTTTCGGCTATGAGGGAAGATGATTTAACGACTGTTAGTTCATTTCCCTTTTGTCGCTAGCTCATGATGTTTCCCTTCCTTCATCCTGCAAGTATTCTGATTTCATTTCCCAGAAGTTTGTGAAAATGTATTTAGTAAATAAATTTTTAATCCATCTTGAAACGAAACGATGTTTTGTAGTCATTTTTCAGAAAATAGTTTGGTGTTACAGTGCTATGATACCTAATTTATCTAGTCAGATAATAAACACTCGATTTCATTTTGGAATTCCTGATCAGAATACTTTTGAAATTCACGAAAATTTATTATTACTTGTCGATGATCTTATGACTGAAACCAATGGCAACGTTTTAAAAATTTTCATGAAATTTACACATCATAAGAATCTGAGTGTAATTTTTTTAGTTCAAAATGTATTTCCCAAAGGAAAATATTCACGTTATATTTCATTAAATGTGCATTATATCATTGCGTTTAAAAATTCTAGATATAGATTACAAATACTATATTTATCAAGGGAAGTTATGCTACAATTAAGTAAACATGCAATTCAAGTGTTTGAAAACCCTACTGCTGAACCTTATTCATATTTACTTTTCGACGTAACTCAGTCTGCACCGAATGCTCTACCTCTAGGTGCAAATATATCTCCAGATAAAATTATTCACATGTAAAAGACAAGATTAAACCAATTATGGTCAGTTATCATCAAGATGTCAAACATAACGCATTATCTGAATGAGCTCCGTTTAATTTGTAAGTGTAAGAATAAAAAGCGTAAAGCATTAGTTCAGAACGCACCTGGTGGTGTTATTTGAACTCTTCTACAAGTAGGTAAAACTTTTTAAATGGTAACTTTAAGCTCTCTGCTTGTCGGTTGCGTCGAAATAAGAAGACACTACGAGCGCTGTCTCTGAAACGATCAAGTTAAAAAGAAACGAGAACTGTTAATGCAAAAAGGTGGTGCTTTTCTCCCTTTGTTATTAGCTACGATCTGCAAGTTTATTTAATGGTTACAATGTCTTCGCAATTTCAAAATCAAACTCATTTCAAAAAATGTAAGTGCGCAAATGTATTCCAACATGAAGTCTTTAAAGTCTGATCAAACATGTTTGGATATTGAAATGGATACAAATTTAAAACGAAGTGTTAATTCTACGGATGAAAACTGAAAAAGATATCACTAAGCATTACATCGATATTTCGAATCTACTCGCCAGTTTCAAAATACAATGGTTTTACCAGTTTATAATTCTGAATCTTCAAATATGTTACCCATGGTTAAATATATTATTAGTTCAGTACCAAACTATTTGCAAGTATTTCTTGCATTCTCCGAATCGAACCAGTCAGGATCAAACTGAAGATCAAACAATTAGGTTTTGAAAATAATATTAATATTTTAAGAGATGGTCGTATCCCTAAACAGACATTTTTAGACATTGGTTATACAAAAACAACTCTTCTGCGAATTGTAGGTATGACCGATAATCATCATGGCAAATTACAAGCAAAAACTTTTCAGAATATATATTATTTTCCACTCGCAAAACTTTCCTTTGAAACTGTAGAAATACTACTAAACGACGATACTATTAAGGAAACTTTAAAAGCGCGAGTTCTCGAAACAGGTTCCTCTTTAAGAACTAAAGCTTAAAATAAAGTCTTATTTTCTTATTTGTAATATTTCAGTTTCTTATTTGTAATGGTAGAAGAAGGTCACGTAACCCTAAGGCTCTCATGCGTATTGGACCACGAAGTGTAGAATGACGACGTATTTGCAACAAACGAATGAGTAGAAATATGTTCAGTTAAAAATGTAGTTTCTTACATCTAAAAGTAATGACTGCTGTACGAACGAATTCAATTTAGTTTCTGTCCTGATGATGCTAACTGCTATCGAATCATCTCGAATGGTAGATTATCGGCCTATTTCGTTTTCTTCTGATGTACCCATAGAATTTCTTGTGCCTGAAGATACTGCAGAATATATTGTTCCTGTACATATTTATCTTTATGTCAAGTCTAAAGTATTAAGGGGGAATGGAGATAATTTGCAAGTAGCAGCAGCAGGGCCAACAGTCATTTTGGTAGATAATGTAGCAACGGTAAATAACTTTTTACATACATTTTGGAGCCAAGTGTACGTTTCTTTAAATTATAAAATTATTTCTTCTTCAAATGCAAATTACCCATTTATAGCTTATTACGAAATTAATCTAATTATTCTAAGATGTAAGCAAAAGTCATTGAACCACTCGATTATGGTATAAAGATACTGCAGGCCACTTTAATAGCCTCAGTGAAAATAATGCTGGTTATTATAAACAAAAATCTCGTGTTGGTAGCGCATTCATTGATATGTATGGGCGACTCCATACAGATATTTCTGGATCAGATCGTTTTCTTCCAAATAAAGTCAATCTTCGTATAAAATTAAGTCGTACTATAGATACATTCTGTTTAATGGCAGCTGAAAATTCTACATTTAAAGTTAAACTGAAAGACGTTATTCTTTATGTTCGTCGAATTAACATTTCTGCTGATTTAGCTTTACGAATAAGCAGTTCGATGACTCATGATACTGCAAAATTACCCCTACCTAGAGTTGAAAGAAAAGTACATACTATTCCTTGAAATGTTGATTCCTATAATCTTGATAATATGTTTGTTGAAAATCTACCAAAGTGTCTCATTATAGGTTTTATTGCAAATACTGCATTCATTGGAAAATACTATGAAAATCCCTTCCACTTTCAAACTTCTAATATGAACAAGCTGCAAGTACAAGTTGGTTCCCAATTTTATTATCTCACCCCTCTTATTCCAGATGATGCTAATCAAATATACGTTGAAAGTTATCACACTCTGTTCCCTTGAACTGGTACATTTCATGAAAATGTAAGTCATACGGTCACATATTCTGATTAGACTCATGGATATACTTTTTATGCTCTTATTCTTTCTGCAATTAATACTTTGGATCATTCTACATGGGATATGATTAAGGATTCTCCCGTTAATCTTCGATTAGGGTTCAGTCGCAATCTAGAACATTCTATTTCTTCTATTACTTGTGTTCAATTTGATTCCCTCATAGAGATCGATAAGGATCGAAATGAATATACGGATCATACCTTGTAAAATTTTGTTTAGGTTGATATAAAAAATGAGAACTGTCGTACACTTTTCAGCCTTCGATTATAATTACGAAAATAATTTCGTAGTCAAAGAATTAGCCATAGCTAATGCTGATACCAATAGTATTTTTAAGTTCGACATTTAAACCTCCTTTTCCAATATCAAATATTATTCCTAGTTTAAGATATGCAAATATTTATTTAAACCAGCATATATTTGGTTTAGAATGGATAGCAGGCGAAGATGAATACGGAGAAATTAAAAACATACTTTCCAAGTATACCTTGCACAGTGATAGTGTTTCCACTCACGGGAAAGTACAGCAAATTTTCTTAGAGTCAATTCTACAAAGAACAGTGATTAAGTTCGAGGATATTGTATGTCCAAAATATAATGCTTTAGCAGTTCTATCACAAAGTTGTGTTCACCATCCTCACCAGTATAATAGTTTTCGTTGTGCCTTAAAAGAAATTTCAGTGTACGCAAACTATTTAAATTATTATTATCTACGATCTTTTATTCTACCTGAAAACACAACAGTGTATGAAGCCACACCAATAAGTGAAAGTGATTCAGACGTGGAGTGACGATTTTTTAAAAAAACGTGCTTCAGGGCTGTACTAGTTCAACAACGCTTACCACAATTTTTCAGTGGACACTTTACCAAAACATGTTGAATATCCAGTGGCACTTTAGTGAATTTAAGTCCGTGAACTTTCCTTGGAACTCAGTAGACATCTATATATGTTAATAAGAATGGACGTGGTCAACATTTAGATAGTAAATGGACATAGTAAACAGTTGTAAAATTTTTAAAATGAAATTGTAAATTAAATCATGTGATAAAACAAATTCAAGACGGAGAATCTATTCTTTGTGGACTATCCTGTATAGTTTTTATTTATTTCAAATTGCGAGAATAAAATATTTTATTTGTACTTTTCCTACTACAAATCTGCAAAAATAATGAGATTGTACAAAATTATGTAAATAATATTATAAAACGATAAGGAAAATGTAAATAAAGATTTTTCATATAAATGTAAAACCAAATCTTTTATTTGAAATGTCCATGAAAGAAAACAATAAGGGTGGAGTGTAGAGAAACATATTTATTTCATAATTATACATTAGTTTTAAGAAGGTTCACAATGTGCAATAGAAAAAGGTAAAATTAAGGCAGCAGAAAGCAGTACAAGGCAGTATAAGTTAAATTGTAAGTATTGCATAATAATGTGCAACATAGCAGGTTCCAGCAAGTTTCCACGAGTATAAGAAAATATACGACACAAAATAACAAACACCTATGCTTACATGGTTGAGACTTTTTTTTAAATCTTTCCAAGTACACAAAACTTCGTGTGAGCATTTAAGGGACAAAGAAAAATTGCTTACATCTGTTATGATGCAAATGTAAAAGGTAATATATTATATTTTGCTTTGCGTCGGCCCTTTCTTAAAGTAAGAACAATATCATTCAACTGGCACCCCTGTGAATCAAGCGGCAGACATAAAATGATAGAAGATTCTTGTGAACACCTGCACAGTGTAATTATTAGAAAAGCCCGCGTATGTCTTATCTAGAGCATCAAAGGAATCGAGACAATAAATAGATTGTTGAATGTAATTCAACTGGTCCGCTGTCAATCAAGCAGCAGACGTTAAATGAAACTTATTTCCCCACCAGGTGAACCATAGGTGCGAAATAACAAAAAAATGCGCTTCAATCTATTGTCAATTCAAGCGAACACCTGCATTTAAAAAACACTTCCACGCTAGAATTCCAAGAAAAGACGAGGCATGTTCTTTAAGTTCCCTGAGGACCAAAGTTGTAAAGGAAAGAAATATTCCCTCAATCACAAAAGCTGCAAAAACAAACAAGTCTGCGCATGCGCAAAACCTGAGTCCAAACATCGAGAAATATAAAAGGACAAAATTAGTTAAGCAACGGAACTTCATGTGTAAGACACGGAAACATACATGCTACGCGTTGGCGGCGAATGTGCCATAACTTTGCGTCAAAATACAATCTAATTCCGTCTAATAAATGTCTATAATAAATTTAATCAATCACATCGTATTATTAGACCTTTCGCAAGCAATCGGAGCTTTACACCGGGTCTTACGGTTTCATCGCTTCCGTCAATCGACGGTTGCGGGGCAATGGCGGCAATAGAAGAACAGCATGGCGGCTGCGGAATGGCGGATGACAATCAATAATAAAAATCAATTAATTCATTCTTTATCATATATATATATATATATATATATATGATGAGTGGTGCGCGTGGTGGTGCGTAGGACTTGAGTAGTGCGTGTGAATCAGTGTAGACATGCAAAAGTGAGTTCTCAGAAAATTTCAAAAACTTCTGGGAGAAACGCGGAATTTCAAACTTGTAAGTAGCAAACATTTCTCCATTTACTAATAACCTTAAATTTGGAAACTTACATTAACGAACTATTTTTACTAACTGTGTTATTAACTTTTTTTCCCCATGTATTTCTTATGGAGATTGGGGTGGTAGTGTGAACGTGTATAGAAAGCTTACGCAACATCCGGGTCGTTGTGTTGGAGTTTCCGGTGGCCTTAAACACTACCGTGATCTGTTTTTGTTGCTATGTAAAGATAGCGGAGCGCGATGGCATAAAGTTGGGCCTTTAGTTGCTTGGCAACCATCGCCGGAGGGACCAATAGGAACGGGTTGTGCGAACACGTGACATTAGTAGTATTGGAGCAGTCAATGGAACAATCTATGAGTGAATTATAGGGTATACTAAGGCAAAAGGACCAGTATAGGATCCTGTTTTGGGGAAAACGGTGCAGGACAGGCCCTCTCTGACAACGCTAATCGATCGTGCGGTGTTGAAAACCTCAATAGACAAAATTTTGGAGTGATCCGACAGAAAATAGAGGAGATATAAGGTCCGAAGTGGTCCACGGATACCGGGAGGTCATAGCCTGGTAGGAGGTTACCTCCTAACACTGGGAGACTGGTACATCTTTCGCGCTAAATTGAACAATTAATTAATTGCTCCACACCGGAAACAATTAAAAACGTTTAAGGACGTAATAGCTGCTTAAGTGGTTCGTACAAAATCAATTAGTTAATCTCTTTATAAACGATCGGAGAAGTTTTAAGTCCTGGGTGTATATAGACTATAATGAGTAGCTAAAGAGGCCTGTATCTCCGGGACCGTTTAGCCCGGGGTCGTGAAATTTTAGGGGAGCACTGATCTTGCCTATGGGGGGTGTTGACCCCCACCCCCAATTTTTGGAGGGACAAAAAATATAAAAAATAAAAATAAATAAATAAATAATAATTTTAAAAAAATAAAACAAATAAAAAAGATATAAGAAAATTACAAAAAAAAACAGAAAATAAGTCTCACCAAAAAATTTGCTTTCTCTCCCACCTTTAAGCGAGGGTGATGATCCTCGACCTCAAGACCTTTTTCTCCACTTTTTTTACGTTTATCCGCTCCCAACCATTTCCTAAGATGTCTCTGCTTCTCTGGGTGTAGCGTGCCTGCGCTGGCGGTCTCGGGGATCGCTTTTATTGTACTTTCGTATTACATTTTGCGTTCGTGTGTATTGAACTATTTTGTATCAAGAATAGCGGACTTGTTACCTGGAAATCTAAACGGACGTAATTAAAAGAACGATGTCGGATAAGGGAAAGGAAAAGAAATGATCACCTTTCAGCAAATATAATTTATCTGATGAAATGATAAGGAAAAAAGAGGAAACCATGAAGCAGAAAGAAAAGGAAATTGCAGAGAGGAAGGCAGCGGAGGAGAAGAGAGTGGAAGAAGAAAAGAAGAAGAAAGGCACCCCAGTCAGTAGAACTCCTCCTGGATTCCAAGAGCTGAACTTAACCCAGGAAAGAGGACGGAAACGAACTAATTCTTCCCCTGCAGCAATGGAACAAGAAGACAAAAGGAGCAAAGATGAAGAATCAGAAGAAGAATTCATCGAGGATGAACTGGAAAGGTTACTAGAGCATTGTAGTAAAACCCTAAATCAGATAGATAGAGCTGTAAAAAATTCAAGATGCGGACAAGAACCGATAAGGAGAATCAAATTAGCAGTGGTTAAATACCTGATGAGAATTATCACTTTGGAGGGACTCCTCGCGGGGCAGGAGGATGCTAATGAAAATCTGAAAGAGCTCATTAGGAAGGAAAGGAAAGATCATTTAGAAGAAAGGGACAGGAGGGGGAAAACATGGGGGAACAACGGCAGAAGAAAAGGAAATTGCATTACGGGCTAGGGTACAACTAATAGAGGAAGAAACAGACAGATTGAGGAAAATAAATGCAGAATCCATTGAAGAAAAATAACTGTAGCCAAGTTACAGGGATTATTAGAACGAACTGAAAATGAGACCAAAAGATTGAGGGAGCAAATAGTGGACAAGCAAAGAATAGTATTTGGAATGACGGTGGCAAATACAGAACTAGAGGTGAATTTGGACTATGTGCGAAAAATCAGTGAAGATCTGAAAAAGGGAACAGAGGAACTAAATTCAAGAATTGCGAAACTAATTAAGAACGAACAGGTGTTGCTAAATAAGCCGACCGTGGAACAACCAACGTTTGCAGATGCAGTAAAAAGAATAACCATATCTGAGAGGTAACAAAAGACAGAGGAAATTAAGGAAAGGGATAAACTATCATTGTTTATGAAACCCAAACATGGGGATCCTTGGCTCAGCTTCGAAGCAACTGGCTTGGCACTGTCAATCCAGAAACAGACAAGATAAGAGCTACAATATTCACTGGAAAAAGACTATGATAGTGCAGGCTGAGACGAGGGAAGATGTCAATACGATAATTAACAAGAAGGAAATCAGGGACAAATTTGTTATTGAGGAGAAGAAGAAAATAAATCCCCTACTTATAATATATACGTTTAGTCGGAGCTGAAGAATGATGAAATTGTGTGGACGATCGTCAATACCAACATTGACGACGAGAGGTTCGTGGAGGCAGCACTGAGGGACATGAAGGTCAAATTCAGGACTGGACCTAAGGGCAGAAGAACTTGCCACGTCGTGCTGGAAATGACTTCTGAAATAAGGAAATCATTATTGGATAAACCGAGGATATATATAGGGTATGTGGGACATTCAATTAAGGACTATCTGATGGTAACTCGATGCTACAAGTGCGGTGGCCTTGGACACATAACGATGTTTTGTGATGGGTACGAGGTCTGCTCGCACTGCGGAAGTAAAGATCATAAAAAGGATACTTGTCCCAAAAAGGATAAACCGAGAACATGTATCCTATGCACGATGAGAAAGAAGGAATGCAAAGAAACTGATCCTAAAGAGTGTGCAACATATAAGAGCCTGCTTGCACGTGCAAGTAGTAAGACCGATAATGGATAAACAGCCCAACAACTTAAGCAAATATGAGAATTTCTGGTTGCAGGATATGGTTTAGGTAGACAAAAGATTGGAAAAGAATTTTACGGATTGGCTTGAAGAACACACTGAAACCAAAAATATTGAAAATTCACTAGCAGTCATAGAAGGAGAATTAAACATTAAGGAACAAAACCAAATTATTATGCATTTTATAAATCCTGAATTGAAAACCTTTCCTTGGGACTTTGCAACGCCAATGGTGGACTCTCATAATAATTTTGACTTTGAAGATTTAGATGTATTGAAGATTAATAAAAGCAATGAAAGGGAAATAAGGATGTACTATTTAGTTAACAGATATGGCTGTCGGTTTCTCCATATTCAATCATCGAAGGGGGAATTTTTGCAACATTTAGAAGGCGTATTAGAATGCTTTCAATTAATTGCACTAAATAAAAATATTGAAATCAACATGCCAGCGGTAGGAATGGGACTGTGGGGACACGAACCGGAAGAAGTATTGAAGAAATTTAACGAACATGATAAGAATAGCAACAATAAAATTATTTTTAGAATGTATCTAAATGATAGGGATTTGTTTGAGAAAATTCTTAATAGTACTGGAACAAATTTCAGCATCTTCTACACTCCAAGAAAGAACGAAAAGCAAGTCTCGAAAGGATTGGAAAAAGCACTGAGCAAATTAGTTATAAATATAACACATTCGGAAACAGAAATTGATGAAGACAAAGAAGAATATACTTCAACAGTAGATACCAAACAGCTGAAATCACCTTGACAACTGAGAAGAGATCGAAGGCGACTAGTGAACTTTAGGAAGAAGAGAAAGAATCTAATTCAAGGAGGAGAATTAACTGACTATAATAGTAACGAAGCGAAAGCTGATGTAAGCACCCAGACAGTAAAAAAGAGAAAATGGAATGATTGTTTTTCCAAACTGATAATGGGAGAAAAATTCGAAATGACAGATAAACTAAACATAATAGAAAAGAAATCAAATCATTGACGAGAAAGACAGAAGAATACAAAGCTCATGAGGATGAAGTGGATGAGCGGAACTACTGACTGGGGCGATCCTATGGAGGCGGGCCCAAGTGGATTCAAGGAACGGAAGAAAGAATATAAAAAATCAAATTGGACATATAAAATAGAGGAAAGAAGATATGCACTAGCTATGCTCGCGGATCCGCAGGTCCTGACCGTCGCTCTCAAGGCATATTGTCCGACGAATTCATGTAAACGGTGACAGCATAACGTTTCCTACACCTGATGCAGTGGATTCGATATCTCTCAAGAGGCATAACCTGTCGACGGAGCCTGGAGAACTATTGGACCTAGTGGATGAAATCTTCGAAAGAAGAGACGAAGTTTTCAACCAAAATGAGGTCTATAATGACTTTGAGAGGACGCATGGCAGGATGCTGCTGGATCCGAGGGAATCCTGGCCGCACTGCTATGTGCACACTAAATATCCAACCTAGCATGCGGCAGGAGCGCTGCTCTGTGCTGCAAATTAATGCACAAGGCTCCAAAATGGTAGGGGTGGAGATAGGGAAATTGGCAGAAGAATTAAGGACAGACGTTATTTGTATTCAAGAGCCATATGCTTTTAAAGGAAAGATTATCTATTTACCAATAATAGCACAGATTGTTGCTGGCAGTGGAAACCCCAAAGCTGCAATAATAAATTTAAATAGAAACTTTCAATTAGTTGAAATAACCCAACTCACAGATGAGCACACAGCATGTGCTGAGCTATTAACCAATTTTGGAAAATATGTATTATTTATCATATATTGTCAATATAGATTTGAGATAACACCATTTATTAATAAATTAGAATTAATAATTCATTATATTCATTAATAACACTTATCATAATCAAAACTTAAAAATCTTCATGGATTCAAATGCTAAATCTCCATTATGGTTCAGCAATGTAAGGAGTGACCGTGATAGAAGACGTGGAGAAGAGTTGGAGAATCTCATCATGGCACACAACATTTTAATATTAAATGAAGAAGGACAGCCCCCACCGCACAGGACCTTCAGCAACAGAGCCGATGCAAGCACTAGCATTGAATTGACACTGGCAACACAAAATTTATATAATAAAATAGATAATTGACAAGTGCTTGATGGACGTACAACGAGCGACCATAACTCTATATTTTTTTTAAAAGTAAGTCAGCACATTTTGCAGCACAGGGCACACTTGAAGAAGATGATTCCCTTAGGTACAGCATTCACAAAATGAATTGGGATAAGTTTAAGGACAACTTGTTTTTTCCACAAGTGGAGGGTGGAGATGGGGATGAGGTTGCAATAAATTTGGAAGAAGCTGTAAAACGAGCAATCGGGGACGCTTGTGCACCGCAGGGGAAGCAAAGAAGAATATCAGGACTCCCTTCTGTTGCAGAGAAATTGAAAGAATGAAGAGAATTGTCAGAGCAAAGAGTAATCAACTAGCGCGGGAACCGGAGCTTAGAAACAGAAAATTAGAAGAATATAGAATAGCAAGAAACGAATATAAGGAAAAAATAATAACATGCAAACAATAATCCTGGGACAAGTTTGTCGAGGAGAACTTAACGCTAGATCCATGGGGTTCCCCATACAAAATGTGTATGGAGGAAACCCTTCCAACAACATTAGCAACTTTAAAAAAAATGATGGAACATTTACCGAAACTAGGCAGGACTTGGCAAACTTGCTTATGGAGGAACTAATACCAGTAGATCAAGAGGAGGGTGAAACGGAAGAACACAAAGAAACTAGAAGAGAAATGAAGAATATTTTAGATAAAACGAATACAGAAATGAACAAAAATATGGAAGACTTAACCATACAAAATTTTGAAGTAGGGCTATTAGAACTCTAAAAAATAAAAAAGCTCCGGGAACCGATGGAATCAATAAGAAGACCAAAAACCTATGGACTCCGTACCTGGCAAGGCTCCTCACGGAATCCTTAAGGCAAGGAAGATTTCCGGCTAGATGGAAGATGGCTAACTTAATATTTTTGAAGAGCCAAGAAAAGCCAAGATGCAATTCTAGATCATATCGTCCCATCTGCCTCCTGAATGTACTCAGCAAGACTTCGAGAAAATTATAATGAATAGACTGCAGGCGGCTCGTGAGGGACTAGCTGAAGATCAAACTCAATTTGGTCTCGGGAAAGGCAGATCCACAGAAGATGCGTTGAATAAATTCTGCAATAGCGTGCGGGGGCGGATGGTAAGTATGTCTTGGCTATATACGTATGTTGATATTAAGGGAGCTTTCGACAACCTGTGGTGGCCGGCCCTATTTTGTCAACCTGCAAAAAATTAAAATACCAAATTATATAATTGGGGTTCTCGGGGATTACTGTGCAGGCAGAATGGTTAGCCTGTGTGCCCCGGGTGAAAAACTAAATAGAAAACCAAATAAAGGATTCCACAGGGATCGGTCTGTGGCCCAATTGTCTGGGACATATGTTTCGATCCCTGCATCAAAACGATAAACGAGATGAGAGAGGTAATGTCCATAATTGCGTACGCCGATGATCTTGCCATATTGATTGAAGCGGACCCGCGACGAGAAATAGAAACCAAATCGGAGAGGGTACTCACAACAATATACAACTGGTGTAAAACTAATAAGTTAGCTGTTTCTCCTAAAAAAACGCAATATATGATTTTTAAAAATAGATTAGAAAGAAACCCTGTCATTAAGTATAATAATCAAAATTTAAAACGAGACAAATCATTTCGATATCTAGGAGTAATCATAGATAAGAAACTAAATTTTATTCAACATGTAGAAACAATAAAGAACAAAATAGTTAAAATTGGCAATAAAATTGCAACATTAGCAAGAACGAAGTATGGACTACCGTTGAAATATATAAAGTTATATCATGGACAGATTATTAATTCAATAGGCACTTATGGTGCAAGTATTTGGGCACACAGGCTGACGGAAAATATCAAGTTGGCTGAAAATTGGATAGCGGGCAGAGATTTGTGCTACTTAGGACATGAGGCGCTTATCAGACTACACCCGGTATAGCTCTGAATATTATGCTGGCAATAATGCCCCTACACCTGGAAGTTATTAAATCAGCATCAATGTATTGGTTTAAGAAAGGAAACTTAATTAGAGTTACAGAAATTTTGGGAACAATGCCAAATTGTAGAGCAGACATAGAAGAAATTATAGTAAGGAAATGGCAAAGTCTTTGGGAACAGAGTAGCAAGTCTAGAAAATTGTGTAAAATAATTGATAATGTATCCACTAGACTGTACTGGAAGGAATGGAACCCAAGTGGGGAACTGATACAATTTCTAAGTGGCCACGGGCCTTATAGGGCAAAGTTATTTCAACTTGGCTTGGTGGACACTTCGGAGTGCGAGTGTTGTCAAGAATCAACACCGGAGCACGTAGTTCTTGAGTGCCCCAACAATTAAAAAACTATCAGGGAACAGAATTGCAACAGATTATTGACTTAAGAAGAGATTTGCAAGAGCATACAATTCGGGATATGATAAACAACGAAGACTTACGGAATTCCCTGGATCTACTTGCGGCGAAAATTTCACATATGTGTAAAAAAAAGATTTGTAAATAGGAATTAGAAGAGGAATTACAACTTAAATTACATAAATCGGAACTGCTCCAGCAAATTGTTATGAACTTTTTTGGTCACCTTGTATTTTTATCCAGATCAAAAAGTGATATTCAAATGAAAAAGTCCATAACATAATTTTTCTATATATTAATCGAAGTGGTCAAAATTAATTCATTTATTTTTTTTATTCATTAGTTTAATAATTATGTATGTGTTAAAAATTTAGAATATGCCTCTGGAAATACGAATTTCGCGTTTATTATTTTTTCATTATCTGGTTTTCGAAAGAGGACTCAGTAAAGCTCTTCTCACAAGAACTGTAACGAGGTCAGGGTTTATTTTTAGCCGGGGATACAAAGTGTCTATTGTGTGCGTGCCCGCGATGGAGAAGAAAGCTGGCAAAAGGGGACAAGAGCGAGTTATGGGATCCTCTAGTTTGGAGTTATTTTTAAAGTTTTTGAATAAAAAATGTAAGAAAAGCCCCTCAGAACTGACGCTGGAAAGGCAGCAGAAGGTGAAACCGTGAGGTTGTTCGACCGACGGTTGGAAGTGAAAGACGTGTTGGGACTGTGCTCCCGTGTTAGGGAGAGTAGCGAGAAAATGTAGAGAGAACAAGAAGTCCGGCACAGGCCAGTTCGGATGGCCTGGAAAAGATTCCAAAATTGATGACCCTCCACATATTAAAGCGGGATAGATTTTGTTTTGAATCTGTCCGCATATAGAGAAGATAGTTGTGTTTATTCCAGCTACGTACCTGGAGAAGTTTAAATATGGGGGTACCGACTGATTCAAGTTAGAGTCAGTTTAGTTTTTTTTTTTAAAGGCTGAGTGGAGAAGTGGCTCAGCGGTAGAGCGCTCAACTCTTGCGAGGAGAGTCGTAGGTTCGAGCCAAATGCGATGCTATTCTTTGTGTCAAGTTCGTGTAGAGCGTGTTGGATGGAGCTCAGCGAATCGGGGAAATGCAAGACTCGGACCGGGAATACGAGTCTGTGTCGTGAATGAATCTCTTAGATTCAAATATGACGATGGCTACAAAGATAGAATCCCGATTGTACAGAACGAGCTGATTCCTCGTTTTTAGAGTGAATCAGCTACGGTGAGTGCGCAAGGCACTGTACAGAGATTCCTCCAGACCTTGACGACTGAAGGTAGGTGGAAGAATAAGCGGGGTTGGAAATAGGCTGGTCTTGAGTTCCTCGCAGATAAAGGATAGATAAATGGAAAGGGGATTCATATGTG
>JAGDQP010019012.1:0-32601 GCA_022664845.1 Lepisma saccharinum
TTGATGTATGGCCCTTTTTAAAAAGAGATCACAAAGGTTATACCTTTTATACGTCCAACAGTAAAAGCCGAATTGACGCAATTTATGTATCCAAACAGTTGGCGGATGGGCTGAAAGATATTCAATTAATACAGACTTGTTTTTCTGATCATTTAACAGTAATATGTAAACTTGAGATGCCTTCTATCAAACACTACCGCCCAACTTTTGTGTGGCGATTTTCAAATTTGTGTTTAGAAAATGATGATTTTCATGCTTTAATCAATCTAACTTGGAAACAATTATTATTACGAAAAGGTAAAATGTTATCCTTAATGGATTTGTGGATTTATTGTAAAAAGAAATTAGTGTATGTTATTAAGGAATTTACGCGGCAACAAAGACAAATGACCAGAGAACGGTTTTATTATTATTATCGCATTTTGCAAGACTATGTAATGCAGCTACAAAACGGTGAACCCGTTTTGCATAAAATAAAATTTATACAAGCACAGATCCTTTCCTTACACAGAAAGGAAAATATTGGTTTCATAGAGCGAAGTAGACTCAGTAAGGAGGGTGCCAATCAAATACCCAATATTTTGCACGTTAAAAAAGTAAAACAAAGGGCAAAATCTAGTTTTTTAAATTCCTATTTGCATACTGATGGGATAATTTATGAAAAAGAACATGTGTACAACAAGGTCTTTACCAGTTATCAGCAATTTTTTGAACAGGACACCACATATAACCCCCATAATGATTTTATCCCTTTCGTTTCCTCCCAATTAACACCGGACGACCAAACTTATCTACAACAACTTTTTACTCTTCCCGAAATTCGTCAGGTTTTTACGACACTTAACCCACATTCGGTCGGTGGTCTCGATGAGTTAGATAAACAGTTTTATCTAGCATTTAGTGACTTACTACTGCCGGCGTTATGTGAAGTATTCAATGAGTTGTGGACAGCACACACTTTACCTCATGAATTCACTAATATTTTGGCAATTTTGATTCCAAAAACACCAGGACAGGCATCTTTTGACTCCTTACGCATGATTAGTTTAACTAATTTAGATATTAAGTTGGTTTTAAAATGTATAACGCTTAGATTAATGGAATATTCTGAAAAACTAATTCATAAGGTACAGGGGGTCTTCGTGGCTCCACAACCCTCCATATTTTGTTAACGGAATTCCGAGACATCATTCATTTTCAAACTCTAAATACCAATGCAGATTTGGTTGTTCTAAGTACTGATCTCCATTCTGCATTTAACTCAGTTTCGCATCAATATTTATTTCACTTGTTAAAAGCCTTAGGAATACCAGATTCTTTGGTAAATATCATCGCCCTTGTGTATACCAATAGGCAAATTAAATTACGATTAAATGGCCGCATCTCCCCTGGTTTTAAAATGAAGAAAGGCATTTCTCAAGGTGGCACCGAAAGTTCCTTCCTCTTTACCGGTTGCGTTAGCGCCCTTTATTCTGAAAGCCTATTCTATGCTCCAAGGTATTTCATGTAATTCTGGTACTTTTAAACTGATGTCATATATTGATGACATTTCTTTTGTAATTAGGTCGCCAGAAGAAATGTTTAACATCAAAAATTTGTTTTTTTCTGTAGCAACAAGTAGCAGGTATCGAGCTTAATCTCACTAAATCCAAAATTTTGTACTTTAAGGAGGACCAGATCACTGATTATCGCCGTTTTTTTCTATGACTATACAACATAAAATATTGGGTTTCTTTTGGTCAAATAATATTAAGACAACGATAAAGCTCAATGAGTCACATGTAATTGGTAAAATCTGTTCCGTTCTCCTTAATCATAAGTTCAGTTTCAATACTATTATTGACAAAGTGAATTTTGTTAATTCCTTTGTTTTCAGTAAATGTTATTACTGGATACAAATATTACCGTTTTCTAATCTGTTTTGGGCTAAAGTAAACAAAATGATCGGTTATTTTTTGTGGCAAGCGACAAAAATTAACCCTTCCTTATGCAGAAGGTGGTTTACAATTGAAAAACCCACAAATACAAGGGCATGCTCTCAGATTACATCGTACTTTACAAATAATTTGTGCTTTCTCTGAAAATTTTTCGTATGGTCTTTTTCAAAATGTATTATCTTTAATAGAGTTAACGGCGCCGGTTTCACATGAATAAATGGAGGCACCTCCTTCCGTACCTAAATGAAATTTTTTTAGATATCGTATATGCTTTGATTAACAAACAAGAAATAGAAAATCTGTCCACCAAACATTTGTATCACGAACTTGTAACGAAACAAAATTTGTCTGTGAGAATTACTGAAAAATTTCGACTACATCAGTGGCCTCTGATTTGGTCCACTCTAGCGCAATTAAGAAACGAACCTTCTCTCCATCAAACCTGGTTTTTTATTGTTAATGACAATTATCCCACCGGTGACTTATTATATAAATATGGTATTATTCAGGATAGCAAATGTCAAATATGTGGCGCCGAAGAGTCTATTCAACATAAACTTACCACATGTAATCAAGTTGGTGCAATCTGGCAGGAATATTTAACTATTTTTGGTAGGATTATCCGACAGCCTCCTCATAGTTTGGACTTTCAGACTATCATTTCATTTCCCTGCTACAAATATTTTCCTTCAACAAAACGTAAATTTTTAATCTGGTTAACAGCTACAACTTTGTATATTATATTGGACCTAAAGTATACTGATTCTGTTGACTTGTATAAAAATACTTTATTGTTAAGATTTTTTGAACTCTCACCCGAATGTCGAATCAAAATGTATGCCAATTATCATAGGGCAATATATTAATGGCAATCTGCTAATCAGTTGCTAGAGTGTTTATGTACTTTTGTATCTAAGAGGTAATGTATTTGCATTATTTTCGAGAAATAAAAAAAAGTTGGTTAGCGCATGTAACTTTTATTTTTTTATACTTTCACCTAAGGCTGTTCGAATCCTATCAATGGCCGTGTTTTATTTTACGTCACGAAACGCAAGAATAACTTCAGTGTGAAAGTTTCAATTTATTGTTGTTTCTTGCATGCTGTTATTATTATTTTATAGAATGACATATTAAAACTATTCAATATATTCACGGCCTACAAGTACGTTAAATTGTTAACAGATGGCAGTAACGAGCACTATTAATTCATGTGCTTTTACGTTCTTGAAAAATACTTCACTAGCATTAATTAAAAAAAGTTTACGATTGTCGGATGTAAAAACCCACATTTTTTACAGAAAAAAGAGGTAATTCTTTTTAAATACAAGAGTTCTAAAGAGCATTATTAGAAGATACCTTATGATTTAATCATGAAAATAAAAAAAAAGGAGCTGATATAAATTAGTGTTGAAGCTACCAAACTATATCAATATCTTAAAAAGTATTAAAAGTAAAAATCAATTTTAAATTAATAAAACAAACTTAGGGCCACATGCACAGTCGTTCCGCGGGCTACCCACGGAAAGCCTGAGAGACCCTTGACCATTTTGTGTTGCACAGTCATTCCGTGGGACTGAAAGAGACCCGCGGCCTCCACGCGGTATCAGAGATTAGTAGCGGGAGGATCGAACCACCCTTGGCTGTCGCGTGGGTGATGTGTGTATCTACACCTCTTGATTTTATTTCTGTATTTATAGAAATATATTGCATTTTAGCCATGAGTGTTGCTTTAACAATAAACAAGAAAGTGGCACAAGTAATTTACAAAACATTACGTTTACGATCAGACCATTTATGTTAATTATTGTATAATTAAAAAAAGAAATCTGCAGTGGTGACGTGCTGTCGTAGTAGTCTATGGTGCTGGTCACTAGAAGATAGGGAGAACGATAGGTTCAATTCAATTAAGCCTGTAGTTGAAAGGGCTTTTTCTGAAAGTAAGCGTAGTTTATCGAACGGATCTATGATTCGTTTAGAAAAGAAAATGAGTTTTTGGTGCATGCATTATAACATTAATTCGCAGCTTGTTAACGTAAATAGTAGATCGGCAGAGTAGTGTGTTGGCTTAGCTTTCATAGGTCTTTGAGTGCCACACGTATAACAACTCGCAAGTAGTTGTACCGATGAACTCTGCTTTATTTAAAATAATAATAATATATTGAACAAATCTGACGTTGTACTCATGATTTGGGAACTTGAGAAAAGAGGAAAATGTTCGCTTGAAATTAAACATACATTACGCTAGCTTTTCGCAATGGCTAACATAGGGTGCTGAAGGCCTTAGAATCTACCTTAGGTCTGATTTACATGCAATCTTGCGTTGCTTGCTTTCCGTACGATTTAGGTGAGAAGCCAATTGAAACATTCGTTTGATTGCGTGTTCTACGTACTACGTAATAAAATACGTGGTTCAAATGGCCACTCACCCAAATCAAACTCAAAGCAAGCTTGCATGTAACTCATTTCTTAGCAAGAATTCGGTCAGACCCCCCAACGGGTGGTGTAACCCCTCCAAATCGTCGAGCACACACCCAATATTAATATCTTTGTAGTTAAAAGTAAATAGAAACCCTGCAAAAATATTTACATTCCTAGCTTTGGCTTTACGTTACACAAACTGAAAATCTTAACCGTTTTAGCAATTTCAAACGTATGTCATAAAGTCAGGTCAACGACTTTATCAAATGTAATAGTGTAGTTTCCTGGACTTTCTATCCTGTTTTCTCTTTTAGCTTAATTCAATTTGCTACGGTAGGCCTGGGTTCGGTTAGGTTTAATCAGATATGGAAACGTAAAAGGATCATGAACTAATTATGGTGAAGCAATGTTCAATGTTATTTTTTTAATATGCTTCCTAACAGCATGATTAATACAATTGCAATGCCCTCTCTGTAATATAAAATGTTCCATTGATTCTCTCATTTCTCCTAACATACCCTTTCGTGATTTATTTTTTGATGTTTTCAAATAATTTCCCATGATTACATATTTCTTTCTTCCTCTCTCTCTCTCTCTCTCTTTTTACAAATGTTGATACAAATGCCTAATGAATTATCAATATTTTTTTATTTTCTGATAACATGAAAGAATGGCTTATTGTTACTTCTTCATTATAGTTATATTCTTCAAATATTTTCCAACACACATCACCTAATTCTTTTTATTGGATGCTGCATTGGTAACTTTACATTCCCTTTGTCCTTATATTTTTCCAGTATTAAGACAAATATCTCTTCTTACGTATACGAAATAATTGTGGGCTTGAAAGTTTGCAACGTTTCATCTTTTCGCTAGAAACAATCAAATAAATGACACAACGATCGAACGCAACGTGATTGTCTACTTTTTCCACTGTTTTTCTAGCCTCGCTGCGGGTATATTTTACTAAACAAGCCCGCGGCTCAACCGTCACCGCGGGATTCCGTCGGAAAGCACTGTGCAACATCAACACAAAGTGATCCTTTGGGCAGACCGTGGGGACGGGGCACCCACGGGGCAGCTGCGGGTTTTACTGTGCATATGTTAAGGCATACAGAGAGGCTATTCACCAATTATAATATTTCTTTCGATCCATTTTTGAGATCTCTTTTTAACAATACTAACAAATCAAATACCATTTGTATGTCAATGACAAGCAGTCGGAAGACTGATTAAGCGCAAGGTTGAGACTCTTTTGAAGCAAGTCTTTAATAACTCTTGATAGATTCATCACAAAAAGAAAAGAAAATGTTTTCCGTAGTCTGCTTTAATAGAAGATTTTTTTATTGCAGTAAAAAAATGCTACCGGAAATGTCAATTGTGCATCCAAAGAATATCGAAAAGCCAAGCAGGACTTTCGTGTGTGAGAGAAATACCTGTACCATCAAGCTACACCACATGCGAATTTTGGGCGATGATTGTACATAATAATGAGCAATGTGCGATAATGATCCCAACGAACTGTTGCTATGTGCACTGTGCTTGGTATTGTGTACACTATATGCAGATACAACTTGTTCATTATTATTATTATTGATGAATATGTTTATATTATTCTTTTTTACACCCTACATTACACGGTATATAAGAAATTATATCTAATAACTTCGTTCTTCCAGCCAAAACCCATCGGTGCTCATAAATCGGGTTATTGGAACATACAAATTTGCAAGTTAAAAAAATACCATCGTTGTGTCTTCAAAGCATATCCAGATTATGCGCATTGTTTATTTAAACAGTCTGTATTTAGTAATTTAACTCTTGCTAAATGCTAAATATGAATATCTCTCTCTATATGAGTATGACTGAAAATGTGTTCGAACACGCATCACGCCAAAATTGCTTGACCGATTGCAATGCTTTTTGCACATGAACAAATACTGGATCTGTCTATAACCATTGCATGTTTTAAGAAACCGCAAATCACTGTATCGCCAAATAAAAACAGTAATTTCATTGTTTATAACAGTGTAATACGCATCATTCCATTTTAAAATCTTAACATCAATCAGAAATTAATTAATAGTTTATAATTTTTTAAATTTAAATTTAAATAGTAAATAAAAATGTTTAGATTTTTTAAAAATAAGATAAATTGAATTTGATATGCATTTATGTCTTATGTTTTTAAACATTGTAGTAGTATTTGGTATTATTACTATTATTATTATTAGTAGTAGTAGTAGTAGTAATAGTAGTGGTGTTGGTGGAGTGGTGGTAGAGATGTTGTTGTTGATGTTACCATATTCAATCCTCTCCACCGGGCAAGTACTTTAGCTAGTACAGTATATTCGTGTTACTCATATTTTTATAATTATTAATACCGTTTAATAGTGTATTAGCTATAAGCATTAGTTAGCAAAAACTTTGTAAAAGGAATTTTAGTTTATTAAAGAAAAGTAATCAAGCAAAATCGGTCACACAGACCGACGTCACCAATTGTGTTAAACTGATTAACGTCATCTTTGGAGAGTTAACATTTCAATTTGAATCCCCATATTTGGGTACGTTTTCGAACAGCTTATCCTGATTAAATTTTGAACAGTGATGATTATCATGAAGGAGGTGTCAGTCAACAAATTGAAAACCGAGGAGACACACGAATTAGTAAAAAAGCAAACAAGAAAAAATCTACCTCCATGAACCAGCTCATTACGCAATCAAACCAGCAAAATTATCGCGTTTGTGAAGACCAGATGGCACACAAAACAATATTCAGAAAAGAATCAGTAACCTACACAAGGATAAGTGAAACTGTAGAATCTCACGTTATAAGAATGTATCCTAATCATTATTTACACTGAAAGTTCAGCTTTTATAATCCTTTAGTATTTTAAAGTCAAATTTGATTAGAACATAATATCGTTTAGTCGTATTAGCTGTAAAAAATATGATTTGATGATCGTTTCTCAAGGTATCAAAACTTCCATCGTAGTCTTTTAATGAGTTTTCTACCACTAATGTTTTTCACAGAGTCTGTTCTTATGAAAATGTCAAGTATATTGCCAGTAGAAAAATGTCCAGTATGTGCCTGGATTTCCAGTAACTTATTATTGAATTCTGCACATGCCATTGTTTCAAAGCTCTTGACAAATTGTTTCTTAGTTATTGTGAGGGGAGTAAGTTACTCAAACATCATACACAGAATAAACTTTACTTACGAACAGTGAATGCACAAATCTTACTACTAAAAATTGTACAATTTCTCGTCCCATATGAAAAAAGTACCACGAAGACTTTAATGATGGTATGAATAGAACGTCAAACCGGCAATACTAATGATCAACTTCTAAATAAGGGGCACGGGTATAAATTGATATGGGGCCCTATTACTCAAATTTTTCAGCTAATTTTGTACGTAATTAAATACCTCAGCATTTTTGTAAAAATAGCTAACTAATACATTATTTAAAATTGTGCAGAATAAAGTTGAAGATTATAAGAATATATTTAATGTTTATACAGTACTTTAGTAGAGCCTACACGATAATAATAAGCATATAAAAACATTATTTGACAATATACATTTGTTGTTAAGAAAAGATATTTAAAGAAAAATCTTTAGACCTCCAAGATTTCTGAAAATAGCAACTAACTCAAAATTTCGTTCGACTTAATTTTGACTCAGCTAAACATGGTGGAATTTTTGAAGTCCCTTTCTAAATTGTCGCGTTTCATAATTGTCAATTGACAAAATAATCCCTAACCTGCTTTACGCATTCTTGAGTCATGATGCTCGTAAAGTAGTTCCAAAGTCAAGCTTTAGACGGCGAACGGTTCAAGGGCTGAGCCAGCGCTTTAAACTTCAATAGCTCAGCTCCTAATTAACCTGGAGGAATCACTTAAGTGTCAGTCTCTTCAGGAAGAATGAAGATTTCCAACGATCTGCATTTCAACCATGTCGGCGGATGCGCAGGAGGCAAATTTGGTTGTTTAGTTCCCCCTCTACCCTCAGTATATGGGGGCAACTCCCCTAAAGGAGTTACAAGCATAAAAATTTTATCAATAGAGATAAATGAATATACTAGCTAGTGATACCCTGTATATGTCCATTGTACTTGCGAGGGTAAATGGGAGGTTTACGACAAATAAGTGTTGCCAGAGTCTCAGAAAAGTCAAAGAAACATGTTTTTGTTTTCTTCTTCTTCTTTTACGGATTGGGCACGTTGGTCACAGTAGTTAGCTCGTTGGAATCTGTGTCCCATAAGCTTTGCAACGAGGTATCGTTCATGTCCCTGTGATAATTAGGGGCGATGTTATACATAAGGGTATGCGATAGTCCGCCAAAACTAAATATGCACGGTGACCATAGAAGTTACGACGTTCCGAATTTTTTTTCTCCCTTGCTACTGCACCTACGCCATTCATTTTTTTATAGATTGTTGCCATCATCTGGCGTATATGTGAAAAATTGTTTCTTGCGTACGACAAATAACAGTGTTGCCAGGCTCATACAATTTTAAAAAAATATTTCCCATGCTTTAAATTCCTTCTTCTTCTTCTTCTTCTTCTTCTTCTACGGGTTGAGGACGGGACGGTACACAAAAGTTACCTTGTTGGAATTTGTGTTTGAGTAGCTTTCCAACGATGTATAGTTCATGTCCCTCTGGCAATTATTAGGAGGTATACTAGGGCGGCCAACGTGAAGGTCTACATTTTTTTCAATTTCCTATTAGACGTATAAAGGTTAGGTAATCGATACTTTGATAGGTAGCCTGCGAAACACTGTTCCTTATAATTGAGAATAAAGTTCTCATCTGTGTACGGAGAACATACTTATAGATACGATAGATCAGCAATCATATTTAATTTCAAATGAGAACATGCCAGTATGGAAATGAGCTCACTGGTCTTATTTCCAAATTAGCATGTTCTTATTGTATCTTCATACCTCGTTTCTAAGAAAATTGTTTCTCGCTGCACAGATAAGAAAGATTTTGTCAATTTAAGCAACAGGTTTTTACTGTGTAAAGGTAAAAATATAATCATAAAGTACAACATTTTTTTGAAGCTGGTGGACAGAGCAACATTTTCAAAAAAAATATCAGGTGTGCTAGTTCCTTGACGGTGGAATATACTGCTTCTGAGACAACATCCGGCTTCTGCCAGTAAATTGTTATAACGTTGCTCGATGCCAATATTTTAAATCCTAAACTACTTGAAATACAAATTGTAAAATTTTTTCTCCATCAAACATGCTTCCTCTTGCTGAGATTACCTGTTAGTTTAAGTTTCGAAAATCCTTGCAAGATATTATGAGGTGCAAACAACGTTTAGTCTGTTTGAGACCAACAAGTAGGACATGGAGGCTTTAATTTAATATCAGATTCACTGTTGCCCGCGTCATAAAAAAGTATCCCAACAAAACTCTCGGGTCCCGTTGCAGGAACAATTTTTGATAACGAATAATACATATTTATCGCTATTGGCAACTAATTTTTTAACTTGTAAACGCCTTACTTGATACCTTGGATGGTATTTAGGATCATTAATCGTTTGGGGTCCCTTGACGGCGGAACCTCCGAGAGTAGCCCACTCATCCCGGTCAGTAGCTACGCCACTCTAATGATGGATTGGAAAGATGAAGTATTGATCTTGATATGGGTGCATTGGGTATCTTCATTCCACTAATATATTAGAACCTCTGATGACTAGCGTACATCCATGTTTATCTGAGTATTTGTTTCAGGTTTCGAAGAAATTTCTTGCCCCACCGGGAGTTGTCTCTGAGCTCAATTTTCTTCAACATCATCGTAAAATTAAGCTAATTATTAGTTCGTACACACATATTTCAGTTAAGTAAATGATAAACCCATCACAGAATTTCAGGTCGACGGGGATGTTTAAAATAACAAGATGTTGAACTCTGAGAGATGTACGGTGACGCAAGAAAGATTTTGAAGTACATCGTAGGAAGGTTGGGACTCAAAACGGTAGATTTGAGCAAACCAGTCAACAATAAACCGGTGAGTTGCGCCGTTGTGGTACTGTCCACTCAGTAGATTAGATGCAGAACAAAGCCAGACTGTGCGGTTAGGTTACTTGATACTCTTCCCTCTGTGGTCCACAGACTGAAGAACATATTCCAGATAACACGGAATCCCTCTCGAAGGTATAGTGGAAGCCCATCGCCCAAAGTATCGGATCAGTGTTGTGTGTATCACTTGACTAACAGTACAAAAGGGTACTACAGTGGACAAGACAGATGTGAACCAGAATTCTCGAGCAGTGGAAATCATTTATCTTCATTGATCAATCCAGTTTTCTTTAAACAGTGATTCCCGACAAAGGGTGTTCTACCGATAAGCAGAAACATATTTTCATCCATCATTGGAAAGGACAGATATGAGGAGTAAATTACCCGAAGAAGGATGGGGTTTTGCGACAGTATGATTACCGGACCATGAACCCCATGTGAGAAGCTCTGGGTCGACGCAATACTAGCCTTGGTCTCACATCGCTAGCCTTGTTCTACATTGGAAGATTTACCCGTCACCAGCATGTCAGTCTTCATGTGTAATTATTTTAAAGTCTGCTAAAAATACAATGGCGATTCCGTATTTCTATGGGGTATCTACCTGTTTTTTTATTATTACATTTAAAACGAAACTTTAATCTTCTAGATCAATCCGAATGCAGGAGCATCCTCGTTCCTCTTGTTAAGGTAAGAGAGAAACAGATGAACGAGAGAGAGAGAGAGAGAGAGAGAGAGAGAGAGAGAGAGAGATTGAAAAAGAGGGAAAATTTTGAATAATTTGGACACCTATAGAATGGGAAATCACGGTTTGCAGGTCATATGAAACATACGTTCATCCGATACTCAAAATTAAGAATTCAGAAAACTTTTATAATCCGTTACGTTAGCCGCAGCTGATGGGCTGTACATACGTCTTTAAAAGCTTTTAAATGTAAAATTATTTCGTAATGGTATAGTTGCTTAATATGCAAAAATGCGTTAAGGAATTTTTATAATACTTGAATAATTGAATATTTGTTGGTGGGAATCTTTTATTTGAGAAAGAAAGATATGAGTGTTCTACATATATACTTATAGTATTAATCGCACCATGTAGTAATGCATATGCTTAGCACTGCGATACAAAATCATTAGGAATTTTGTGAGTACGTATATTGTTCAACGACTACGTAATTTCTGTGTACCTTATTACAGTAATGTTACGTAAATGCTTGTTCCGTGCATTAGTAATAGGCATCATTGATTAAAAATGAAAGCTGTATTAGGGGTATATCATTCGCATCTCCTAAAGAAAGATAGTAATGAGGAATCCTTATATAAAAATGCTTTGCTTTGTAAAAATAATTTGTGTCAGAAATTGAATTTCAAGGAAGTTAAGTGTGTGCTCAAAACTTAAGTACAGACACAAATGTGCAAGGGCGGAAATATATCTTACTGCATATAAAGCATTTATTTGCATCATAAAAAATGACAAACTTTATGCTATGAACTGTTTAAAAAGTGTGAGGGCTCAAACAGGCCTTTCCGCATAAAAAAATAATTTATTCACAAAACGATAATCAATTAAGTCAAAGGTGTTCGTGTAAACGGTTACACAATTTTAACATTAACATGCATTTATCTTCAATAAAAGTGATATTTCCATATATTAGTTTAGGTTCAATACTTTCAAAACACTGTTTCGGTGAATATCCTTACACCAGCTCGCATTATCGCCACTTCCTACTGGTAAGAATAGAAAGGAAATGTCTATTAATATTTATGAGACGTTTTGCCTTCAAAGCGATATTGGCAGCGTTGGGATAATATACAGTGTGATAACTGTTGAGATTTACAAATGTAATGGGTTAATCCGAGGGGCGGCGAATTGAAAGATATATTGTGGGAAGCGAGATGTGACGAGTAGCTTGTACGTAAACATTATTTACATTGACATGTAAAATAATAATAAAAAAATTAATTAACTTGTGGAAAAAACTATAGGACCATCTACGTTGAATATAATACCAAGCTTAGTCACATAAATAAATTTCGTGTATTGAATAGTTAATGTTACTATATCTTACACGTGTAATTACACTTTAGAATGGTTACAAAAGCATGAAATTACTTGCAAATTATATCTATGAGAACAATTTAAAATATTTAAAAATAAATAATAATTCAAAAAGTAGAACGAAAAATACTTTCACCTCGAAAAGTACAACGATTTTCACTGCCGTCTATCGGACACCAGAAATAATACTCGGCTAATGTGAAATAATAGAGTTACTTGCTATTTTTCAGTAGCCTATTGCAAGCGTAAACTTAATAATATTACTTTCCTGTTGAAAACCTAAACATGTTCTATTTTCTATTCGAGAGAAATGAAGGTATTTACATGCTTAAATAAAAATATACAATGAATGAGTGAATAATTCAAAAGTTATGTTTCGAGGAAAGATGATGTTGTACAGTTAGGTGCAAATGTTTTTACACAACCGGAAAATTTATTTTCTAACATCTGTGGCACTATACAAGAATCCCATAACTCTAACTGAAGTTGCTATGAAAAAATAATTTTCTTATTTATTTATTTGGAATAGACGTCCATAAGAGTAGCAAGGTTAGGTCTGTTTTGTTATCTCTGTTTCTCGGACGCTATTGCTTACACAAGTACTACGACTTGAGGGATGGCGTACATGTTTAGGATTGCGTTCATTACTTTCTCATTTTTTTTTTAATTTTGAAGGCTATGGTATAAATAAATTCCCGGTGCCATAGAATTACATTCGAAAAGACAGATATATTCGAGTACGATTCATGTAACTTAGATAATATCATTTAGATAATCTAAGTTTCAGAAAATGCATATGTTACATGTTCAGTTGTATTTTATCTAGCTAATATAGTTTCTTGGTGATAATTAAGAGAGGCAAAAATTAAGGAGCGAATACCACCAATCTTTGTCAAATATTTACGAATATTCAAGAAATTTTACTATCTTTAAAGTACATTATATTTGCTACATTCTTACGCTGTAATAACTATACCATTTTTGAGAGGCAGCGGCGAACCCATGATTGGGTCTTTACCTCCCAATTCTTGGGAGGAAACAGATTAATAGAAACAAAAACGAAGGTAAAATGTGAAACCCACGGTCCGTCATTGCCTCTAAAAATAGGTAGTATAATGTATACTCTATTTTTGAGAATGAGTGTCACACCCTGAGAACCATATTTTATCTTCGTTATTAAACTGTTACCTTTGAGGAATTGGGAGGCAATACTAAATTTCGCAATTCAGATGTACTGGTTTTAAAATATAACTATAGTTAATGAAATCCTCTAAAGATATGCTAAGTAGTGATTATGAGTGATGAAAAAAGACATTACGCAAATAAAATTCTCTTTTTTTATTTCCGGTTCATTCCCTGCCTGTGCATCACTAATTTATAATAATATTTTATTGGTATCCGTAAAATAACGAAAACATAGGGCAAAATGTATCTGCACGACTGTATATTAAACAGATCCCCCCTTGCAGCAAATGTTATAGCAAACCAAAGAGAGTACGTTATCGCAACGATTAACTCCTGTTTCATCTAATATACAACCCTGAATAAATTTTCCTACTTTTTCACGAAAAGTTTCAGCTATTTCGGCATGAACTAATTCTTACACTCTTTCTGGTTTCCTCAGTTCTATTAGACAAATGCCAGGCTGTTACCTCAATTTAAGGTGTAAATGTTGCTTGCTTTATTCGCTTTGAAACCTCTCAATAGAAAAGCGTTTAGCTAGGTGTTTGGAACGTCCAGGTTTCGAATCTCTGTGTCTGGCATTTACCGAATACCAGCTTTCACAGCAGTCTCTATTTTTCTTCGTTATTCTTTTTTCCTTCTTGAGATTAAAAAAAAATAAACGAAAACTTTTAGTAGTCAATACACAGGCAAAACGGTTGGAGCTAAAAAAAACGAAATTTTGCTTGATAGTGCATAGCACATAGATGGCACTCCTATCTCAGCTTAGTAAGAACTTGACTTGAAGTACAATATTTTCCTGTGGTGTTCATATAAAAATAGTTCTTTCAACAATTTAATTCAGCGATGTCTCTTTTTAGATACAATAATAATTATTATACTGTAAAGATAAACCTTTATATTATAATAATTATCGCGCTTTCCATTTATGAAACCTTGTTTTTTAAGTTGTTTCTGATGTTGAATTTATGTATGAATTTATATATTACATCTATATATCTGTTTACATCATTTGCTTCATTTGACAATCTTATTTGTTTATATCGCTTTTCCAACGCTACCAAAACACTCTGAAGGCAGAATTTCTCATATAAGTTGATAAAACCTTTCTTCCTATTCTATACGGTTTGGATTGGCCAAATACCAGGAGCCCCTACACATTCCAACAACAATAGAGGTGTTCAAAACTGTGAAATGTTGTCTTAAGGCGATCACTTTCTGCATCAGGGCAGTGAAATGTTATTCTGCATAAATGTAATATACATGAAGATTGGAATAGGACAAATTATTGATTATGTAGGTTACACAAATACTTATAAGTTTATTGTATATTTCATTATTTTTTATATATTTATATTTTATAGACATAAATCTGCCTAAACTTGACTTTGATGAAACAATTAATCCGAAGAAAATCTATAGACAAAATGGCGTAAACATGGAACAGTGATATGTCGCCTGTGATAGAAGGATATAGACCAAATAAACATTTCTTACAGAAGACAATTGCAACCACAGAAAAGCAAAAGGAGAAAAGTATGTACAGCAATAGTTTTACTCAAGATACAGAAGTGTTCGTTGAATGTAAAAACATATCTAAATTAAAACATAAAATAAAAAAATAATTTAGTAATCTAAGGACTTTAACCTAGCCCAAACAATTTAAATTGCGCAAGAATTACATTCCAAAATATTGCATTGTAAACTCAGCAATTTGATTAGCAAATATGACCATTTATTGGTCCATTGAATTGCATTAGTAATCGTGCTTTTATGAAAATACCAGTTAGATTCTATAACAAACAATGACTTTGCGAGCAATACGTTTAGATAAGCACAAATGTTAAATAGATATGTAACTGTTTACTTCAATATAAAGCCACATACGTTACGGCAATATAAAGCATCGAATATTCTTGCTTTATTCATATTAACGGTAGACTGTGAATAGAAAGCTTGACACCAAAATAACCAATTGTCGAAGCAATTACGGGAAATTGTTCCAATATTTCTCTATCCTTCGACATAGTTTGCTCACAAAATTAAACCTTTCTAAAAGATTCTTGTTATTACAAGCTGGTCGAAATTCCAATATAGGATTTCTGAGTACATTGTGTTTCGTACTGCCTAGATATATTTTTTTTTTATATTCGTGCTGTACACTTTAGTGCTCTTTTCGGGGAAATCCCAAGTACCTGATCCTAAGGGACTCAGAAATCAGAATCAGCAGGTTTTTGCCCTACTTTTTCCTATTACTTTTATCGTTTCAAAGGCAGTATACCGGCATCTACTTGGCGATGCTTAGAGAAACGAGAAATACTTTCAATTAAGAATAATCAATTTCGTGATTTGTGCAGGTGCCTTTCATTATGAGGTTTGCACTGTATCCGCAGATCCATGTCCTCTTCATATGTTCATATAATGTGAGAGAAAAAATCCTGGGAAAACCTTAGTCAGGATACGAGGCCACTGGAATTGTTCCCTGGACCTTTTGATTACTACGCCTTGTCAACCGAGCTACGACCGTTCATCGTAAGGCATATACGTATATTCTACATGACGTAAAGCCCTAATAAAATTGTCGATGTTCTTAATAACTTCGTTTCACTATCTATATTGCCTTCACTAACGGTTTTTCTTAATAACAAGGAGCGCCAAAGAGTTACTCCGGAGTCAAGGTCCAAAGTAGGCTAATTCCATACTTCTGGTCGAGTGTATTAACTGTGAAAAATATCAAAGGGCGATGGCCAGGGATGCTCAAGGTATACTATTTTGAAACTGGCGAAACATGAAAGGGAAATGACCACGTTGGAACCGTTGAGAAGGTATTGAAGAATACCACCAAAATTTTCTGTGAACCAAGCTAGTCGTGCGGTCTGAGGCGTACACCAGCGTCTTAGAATTTGCCGGCTGAGTTCCGGGTTAGTTGATGGATGTATTTTATTTCCTCAGAAACTTTAACCGGTAAGATTGAAAAGGGCTAGTAAGTAGTTACGGAAATGACCAGAATATACATTTTCTTTTTTTACGAAAGCCCTCGTAGGGCCCTGAGTTCAAAGCCCAAATAGAATATAAGAAGTATTATAGGTTCGTTTCATGCTAAGCAAATGGCAATATCACAATATAAATTGAGATAGTAAACTAAGATCTGTTAGAGTTCATGTTTGAAAGAATGTTCAGAAAGAGAGAAGTAAAGCCTAAAAACAAAATAATGTGCCTATTGAATAAATACATTTCAAATGTTGCATGTGGCACATTGAAAACTACAGGAGGTAATGTTGAAACAGACATATTTTACAAAATTAAGATGCTTAAAATCTACATCAATGTAGCCAGGTTTAGTTCAACTCTATGTCACTTTTTGCTCACTTTAAATGACTATATCTTGAGCATGCCTGACCTTTGCCATTGAATATTTTACACAGTTATTAAACTCGATCAGAAGTATAAAGTAAGCCTAGATTGGACCTTGACTTCGTAGCAGCGCTTTGATGCTCTCCGTTGTAGTTTAATCTCTCCTTGACTTCTGCAATAGTTTGTATCCAACGGGTGTATTAGACTATATTAAAAATTCTAATTTCAAATATTTACTAACTTGCAGTTCAAACTGTTACATCACACGGTAAATCATTTCTCAGTCCTCTTCTCGCCACTACAAAAAATGAATTCAATTTTCACTTTTATTCTCGGTAATAACGACTATTCATAATCAATTCCTCATTCACAATTAGAACCAAATTTTAATTCTTTCTCGAAATCAGTAAATTATTTTCATATTTCGTCTTTAGCTTTCTCTAAGTATTTCTCGCGTCTTAGTTGTGATTTAAAAATAACTCCATGCTTACCTTTTTGTTTGCAAAATCTCTCTTAATTTATTCTCAAAATATGCTTGAATATTGTGGCTGACCCCTCATTTTTTAACTCGCCGTCCAGTAGAAGGAAGAATATCCTTGATATTCTGTCAGTAGTAATTTGAACCAACCGGATTTGTTCTTGTTGAAGTTAGATTCAGCTCTGCACGTTTTCGTAAAGTCAGTTCTTCGTTATTATTTGAAAATCTTCATCAATTGAGTTCTACAGCAAATTTGGTAGCGAAGCAACGATTTGTTATGTATCAAGATTTAGAAACAGAAGGGTTTAGTTACAAATTGGATTAATGGTTATAAATGTTTAAACAACCTTAAGTAATATTCGTAAAATTTTGATTTCATTTACGTGAATTTTGACTAGATTTTAGACTATATGACTTTTGGCACCAGAATTTTAAATGTTAGATTTGGATGGAACTAACCAATTACGATGGATATTTTAACAAAGATTTAAACTGTATGACAAATTACTACAACTCACCTAGTTAAATGATCGAGAACCAATTGAACTAATTAAAGGCTATCAGAGCTGTTTACCTGGATTTGTGAAAATTCAGGATGTGTAGTCAGCCAGAAGTGCTTTCGACAATACGTGACATAGAATAATTTTCGGTTTAATGTGAGAAAGCAGTTTAAAAAATAACGGATATATATAAATGATAATTATGTACATTCCATGATTAAGTATGACTTTGATGTAATTTATTATGTTATTTGAAGTGTGCTTGAAATTGTCCTGGCAGAAAGTGCAACCTATACTGCTCAACAACAAATTGTTTATCTGGATATTGTTTTCTCAATGGTTTTTATGTGCTACGAATCTGATACTAGTCGTCCTCAAATGTCGATACTAGTTTTCCTCAAATTTAGCCAAGCGCATTGTTCTGCACATTTGTAATCTCCATTCTTCTGTACCAGTGGCCTGTTTATTTCACACGAAATAGAATTATTAAATTGTTAAGATGTTGCTGGAAAAGATTGCGTATCAAATCTATGGACAAGATTTTAAGATGATAGGTTTTCTTTCGAAATTACACAATACTGGATGTATTCAGTACTAAATATGCTTTATTTATTTGTTTAAATATAGCAGAGCTACGAAGCAGCATTATACACGAAAAATGTGAACACAGATGAATGAGTTATTTCCTTCCAACATACGAAGGTGCAACAAAGCTCTAGTTTAAAGGCAGAACATTTTACTTCCTTCACTCGACATAAAATTGGAACTTGTCTAAAAATTTAACAAAAAACATTGGACTCTAATTTAGCTGCTCTTTATTACAACTCAATAATGTTTCGTTAGTTATCCGGTGCAAAACTCTCAGTTGATGTATTTACTGGACTTGTACAAATATGTGTAATGTTTCAGTCAGTAGGACAAAAAAAAAATCTTTTGCGAAGAATCCTTAAAACGTTTTACGATGAAGGTGAATAAAATTTCTTAGTAACGGCGTGAAAATACAAGAAATTAGTGGGTTTTTGGTTGATCATTATAAACGTTTGGTTTTAAAATGTCGTTGAAACACGGCGCAAGCTAAAAACAATATACTTAAACAATGGAGAGAAGATAAGATACTAAAGACACTGGGACACGGTAACGATAAGATTGGACATTATTTCCAGATGAGACATCAACGAAACATAAGAGAAACCACACTTGTTCACTTTCAACTTGAGGTTGCTAATTCAGTGTAAATATAACGATTAATGTAAATTTCTGAAAATTTGTATTCATTCAAATTTATTTCGTTTATTCCTGGAATGGAACTGTAGGTGATAGGATGTTAAAAAGGTCATTGAATGTATTATAAATTACCAGTCCTAATTTTCGTAAACAAAATGTCTCACAAGAGAAATACAGACATATCGTGGAAAATAATATTGTATTCGTAATTAGTACCACCAAATGAAATAAGACACACCAAAAAATCATATAAAAAAGAAGTCACCAAAAATTAGAATCCCCGTGAGATCAGGGAGAGTAAACAGTTTTTATCGGCATATTATTTTATTGTTTTCTTAATTGTACTCTATGAAAGCTGTTCTTGTACTTCGATCTTCGATAATATTTTTGAACCGTTGCCCTGAAAATAAAACATATACTTTATTATGACATTTTGATTTAATTTTATTATGGCTTGAACTTTATTGTAAAGATTAAGATAGAAGATGCGTCAAAGAATGCTCTCCAAGGGACGTAATCCATCCGAAATATTACAGATTCAAACCATGGATTCTTATAAGGACTAGAATATATAAATTACCCTCGAAATCAAAAGCACTAAAATTAATAATAACAGAAGTACCTTGACATTTCCGTTTTGGGTCGTCTATGACATTCAATCAGCCAGAATTACTTGAGAACTGGAAATTATATCTTTAGGGAGGAAAGCGCAGAGCACCTGAAGGGTTGATGAAAGATAGAAATCGAATAAATGGCGGAGAGATACTGTAGAAGATTCAATTTACGATGGGAATTCTCAAGTGAAAAATTGTTGAACGCTGAGAGCAGTCGAAGAATGTTATTACACGGAAAGCTCATCCATAGATAAAAACTGATTTTACGTTAAAAAAAAGTCGTTGATTTCAGGTTCATTTTACGTTACGTTACAATTTCCGGCATGTCTTCACATACATTATTTTGCTTCTATGTTTCATTTCGTCAAATACTTTCTGTTCAGCATTGTTCAAGTGATATTGATTGTGTAGACGTTAAGACTCACTAACGTAAATTTGCCAAGGGCCCGCAGGGCCACCAAGACAGGACTACTAGCCCAATGACTACTTTCGTCCTTTGATATGTAATAACTATTGTTTGTTTAATAACGAGCAAGGAGCTGAATATTTATTGGACTGTTATTCTTTGACATAAAATATGCGACCTATCTCACTGTTGGCTGAATTCGTATTGCCTAAGCGACCTGGTGAGTGACCAATACAGGAACTGCAGTTTTGGTGAGATGAAATTTAAATGTTTAAAAACTCCCAAAGTGAATATGGTGGCGAATTGTGTGTTATTTAAAAATTATCATACACAATTCCATTAAGTCAGTATCATCGTTAATAATGTACCTGATAAGTAGACTCACTTGCTATTTCCTTACATCAGTAAGTTGTATTGCCGCAAGAATCTTTAAAGAAAATGCGACAAATGATTTGTATTAATATTTGCTTAATATACAGTACGGTAATATAATATCCTTGTGTTCGCAATAAAATATTCACTTTCCGTTATATCATGTGGGAGAGGAGGAGAAGAGTCTCTCAAACATGGCTGTCACCAACAGCATCGTCATACTAAAGTATTACACAAAGTAAGGAAGTATGTTGAAACTTTTATACAATTAAACGTTTGTTGCATTTAGCGTTTGTAGAAAGTGCCTTCATGTTCCTTCTGGGGGTGAATAAATGTTGAATAAACGTGCGCTAGGAGCCACGCTATCTTCAAACGACGTTCACTTCTGTTTGGTCTCGTTTTCTGGATGGTTGAAGAAGGCCTAATCTCAACCCCTGGGAATGATTCAAAGTTATAGGTTTCCTCAAGCAGAGAGTTGCGACATTAACCTTTTATACGACTTCGCTGTTCTATCTCAAGCAAACCTTCTCCAACTAAACATATAACAGTTGTTTTATTATCTTTTTCTTTTCCTCAGTGTTTGACCACTCTCTCTGTGTATCTTGCAAATACACGCAGTAGAGATAGGTAAAAAAATATACTGTTATTCTCATAAGAGTTATTTTTAGTTTAATCGTTATAAATGCTATAACTGTTACTTCTGAAAAATAGCCGTTATTCATAACAGTTTAGTTAAAACCGCGAGAATTGTTTGTTATTTTGACTGTCATGCCAATATTCTTGTTCCTATCAATAAGAAAAGTTCGAGCTAAGTCCGCAAATGTTACTTTCTTTTTCTTTTCCGACAAGAGTACAAGGAGTGTTCAATAAGTAATCAAAACATGTACCTTTTTATTGCAAGAGAGCTAAGTTTACCCGTGCAGGTTATGACATGTCTTGTATTGCACTTCGGGTAGTTACAAATTGGTTTAACGTAAGCACTTGAACTGAGAGGATGGCAAGTGCAGTGCCGTGCGAATCAACAGTAAAAGTATGTCACTTGGAGCCTCGTTCCGTTATAAAATTCCTCACAAAGGAAGGGAAGGAGTCTATACAATCCACAAGCAAATGTGTGTTGTATGTTGCGGGAAGGAATCCATTGAAGACGACCCACGTTCTGCACGACCTGTGGAAGAATCTTCAAAGAAAATATGCTAAAATGTTCGACGTCATGATTTTCAGTGTTATAGCTCATGTACTGAGTGTTTCAACTGGCACTGTAACAGAAATAATCATACCGTTTTGAGGATGGTTTGGTGCCACAAGTGTTAAGTCTTGAACAGAATGCATTTCGCCAGAATTCTTTCCAGGAAAATTTACACGCGCTAAGAGATAACCACGCATGACCTTCCCGTAGATTCTGCATTGTAAGCACCACAAAGGAAATGAAAATAACACTATTTGAGTTGCATTGCGTACTATATATGAGAAGGATTAACTATTATCGAAACTTAAGTGAGTGTTTACTGTGTCTAGGTTTCACATTAGAACTTCTATCTGTGGCAATATATTTGCACCCATTATAGCATATTTCATGAGTACAGGAAAGCAAATGGTATCATTTTCAGGCCTTTCCATTACTCTATTATAGACGAGGTGAAACTGCTAAATTACATGATTAATTTAGGTGTAGTCATTATGCTTCTAGAATTACATTTTAGACAAGTGTTCAACTAGTAAGAAGTGTACGAGGTACGGAGTTGGACGTAGCAGTGTAGTTAATATTCCAATTGTCCAAAACATATTTTATGTAATTATCGAACCTAGAACTAACAGGTCTCTAGGGCACATTGCAACATCAAAATGAATTTTTATTAGGGTCCTTATAACAATGTATACCCTCCGGAAGCCAGTTTTAAGTGGAAATTGGCATAATGTTATTGTCATGATTATATACAATCACACTCCAATAATTACATAAAGTAGATCTCCGACAATTATAATATAAAGTACTCTTCAAGTATTAACAGTATTCTACCGTTCTTGCCTCTACACTTGTCTAACATGTAATAATGCATCATAACAGACAATAGGTTAATAAGTTAATCTCAAATAATGGTTTATGCTGGCAATTTACATTTGATAATAAATTACACTCGTTTTAAGAGTTATTCTTTTGTTTCTAGGAGTTACTTATGCAAAAGGGCTACAGTCAACGGCTCCAGTTGGCTTAGCATCGCGTCAATCAGTAGATGAAACCCCAAATGACGTAGATGACTCGGTCATGAGATAATATCAACTCTCCTGTGAGAAGGCTGATTGCGTAATCTTTTTTTATTAAGTGATCTAAATCAAAGATAGTAACTTAACTTCAAAGGACTCTTAGTAGTTATTGAAAAAAAAGGCCTTGTGTTTTTCTTGTCAGGAACCGTAGTATGACGGATACTTTTACAGTTCCAGTACTAACAAAGTTATTGAGAAACCTAGTACTATGCACGAAGATGCAACACACATGTTACAATATTCACTACCGTTATGTGGCCAAATTATCAGTATAGAAACCATTGAGGAGATGCGCATTTATGCGTATCTTTGGTTAAAAAGAGTGATAGCTTTTAATAGAATGGAAGTTTCCTATTATCTTTCACCGTCTGCGGAAGTAGGCAATATTACAAAGCTTAATTGAGTTGTATTGTTGTTGCTCAATTATATATTATTTATCGTTGGTGGGTTGACTAGGAATCAATCCAAAATCACTTCATTGCAGAGAAAAAAATATATCCTTTAGATAATAATGATATGACACTACGATAACGTTTGCTTGTAAGTAACTGTTTCAAGTTCAGTCATTTAAGCTCTGGTTCTCCAGAATGCACAACAAGTCTGCAACCACTTCGTTGAAGATCTCCGTTACTAGTCGTGTATTAACTGCACTCAAGAGGAGATGTATCTTCTTATTTGAAGTCAGCGACTTGCCGGGTTCTTCTGATGTCTTTGATAAGGAAGCCAATATTTGAATAAATAAAAATGAGCGAGATATTGCTTAGTTCTTAAGCTATGTAGCCAACATAGTTACTATTTAAAGTGTTGCTTTCTTTTAGATGCAATTAGGGGAACGGGCTTCTATTTGAAGAAGGGAATGTGTGAAGTGTTTTGTTCTTTTATCTATCTTTTTTGTTTAACGAAGGTCTTCTGTTTTCGTCTTGTGGACGAAGATTATCTCAATATTAAATTTAAACATTTCGTTTTCATCTCATCTCATAAAAAAATCATAATTCTCAGAAGATAAGATCTTGAAAACATCAATCCCCTTCCAAATAGTGTCCGTTGAACAATAACCACTTTTCCCAAAAGGTTTTCAACTGTCCGGAAAATAAAATATAGTTTTGAACTAATCCTGTTATGTTTCTCTCGAAAGTTTTCTTAATATCTCTAGGTTCTGAAAATGCTTTTCATCTAGGGTTTTCTTTATTCTTGGAATCAGAGGTCACAGGGTGTCTACGTCGATCATTACGTTTTTTTGTTAAAATGTAGTTTCGTCAAAATTTCATATCTTTTATAAGTTATCAATAATTTAAATCTTACATCAGTAGCTGAAAATATGTTGCGAATAGGAAATTTTAATTTCTTTTGAATGTATACTTAAAGTTGATATGCTACAACAACGGGTTTGGATATAAATAAAATATTTCTATACTATATATTATGATGACGAATCCATTGATATAATCTGATAATCCTTCTACGAATTGTTTTGAATTTAGTAATGTAAATTGATTTAAATTTTGTTATGTGTTGTTTTAGCAGCTTTAGCTTTGTGTTTCAGTGTGGTGTTTCTTTGCCATTATCTCAACAATTGCAATTCAAATATTTAAATATGTAATCAGTGTTATGCGCTCAAATGGTTCTTTAGTTTCTTTAACGGTGTCTAATGCTTCATCGCATGTTCTTCATATGCTCTCAGAATATTCACCCTTTAACTTTGATGTGATTGAGGACATGAGTATTAATACTTCAGCACATTTTCTTAAGAACCACCCCAGTAACTTCATTGGGTAATACCTTATACCTAAGATTTTAAATGAGAGTTCTTTCCCTCATTGCGGCAAATATTTTGCAAATGCTCGAATCCTCGCTATCCGAAACTAAGTAACTAGTCTTCTATTCGTCCCCTTCGTCGAGTTTCTAGAGGTGCACGTTCTGCAGTGGCGGATACTCTCCATGCAGTAATTAGTCAGGCGGTCAGAACAAACGATGTAAATACCTGGATAGACATTTTCATTTTTCCTTATGCTGTTTTGTGTGTACCGCAACAGTCTGATTATATGACTAATCTCACTACTTGGGTTAAGCAAATAGTTCGTTGTCGGCTAGACAATCACCATTCCTTGCCCTTCGAGAAAACGGATGAAAACGAGCTCTTCTAATGATGTTTTTTTCCATATAAAGATTGTTGAAAACAAGATTGTTGATGGAGATGTTCGTGGTGTGGTTCGTTTACTTACATCTGATGATATAATAGTTGTACCAGACGCCAATATCTTGAAAGACTTAAAGAAAAATCCTCCTTATTTCATTATACCGGATCCTCCTCCTCGTTCTGCTTCCACAATTTCTCGCGTGTCTTCCTCCAAACACTTGAAAGCTATCAAATCTTTCCCTTCTGGATCCACAGGTAGATTGGATGGTCTTCGTCCTTCGATTCCTAAATATATTTTTATTTGTAATGATGTTTACTTAAAAGATCAACTCATTACTTCTTTATGTGATTTTATTTCTATTATATCTTCTGGAGAAGTACCTATAGATGTACGTCCAATTTTCTTTGGCGTAATTTTGATCAGCTTAAGAACGGAACGTGGAGGAATTTGTCACATTGCGATAGGTAATGTGTGGCGTCGTCTGATAGCAAAAAAATATATGTTTTCGAATTCGTGATTTCGTTAATACTTTAAATCTGAATTTTTCAAAATGTAAAGTTGGTTTTCTAAATTTTCGGCAAGACCAGAACGATGTTAGTTATTGATGATCCATGGAAGTGGCTCCTGGAATACGATTATGAATTCTGCTTCAGCATATCTTCTTGGCTCAACGATCTTTACCGAAGCTCTTCGCAGTCAACTGATTGATAAGATTTCTAAGCTTGAATTGTTTTTATCTCGCTTATATTTGATTTCAGCACATTCAGCATCCCATCTATTTCGTGCTTCTTTTTCCATTCCCCGATTAATGCACATTTTTCGTTGTTCTCCTTCATGGCGGGCATAGACATTGTTACATATTTACGATTATGTTTTACAGGCAGCTCTCGAATTGATCCTTAATTATTATTTGAGTGGCAAGGCTTGGTTACAGGCTACTCTGCCCATTCGGTCAGGTGGACGAGCCATTCGCCGGGCCAAGGCGATTGCGTCCTTTTTAGCGTCTTTCCATGGATCTCGTCATTTCGTTGAGTCTATCCTTCCATTGGGCCTCTGCCTCAACCCGGACGCCTCTATTCGGGATTGTTCTGCACAAAGGTCTACGTTAATTGGGTTTAAGTCTCGTTTTTTGGATGTCGATAACTCCGAGTCTTTTTAGGATGATCCTATCATCAAACGTTCAGAATCGCAGCTACTACAATCCTCTACTTGACTTGAAGATAAAGACAGGCTTCTAGCAGTGTATTCACCTGACCCCGGTGCTTGGCTCCAAGCTTTGCCTTCTCCTCCTCTTGGCCTACATCTTTCGAATGAAAACTTCCGTATTGCTGTTGCCCTACGTTTAGGAGCAGACGTCTCCATAACTCACCTTTGTCTAGCCTTTGGAGCATCCGTGGATCAACGGTACCTTCACGGTCTCTCCTGTATAACGAGTGTTGGTAGATATATGCGTCATTCTAGTGTCAACGATGTCATTCTCAGAGCTGTTGTTTCTTCTATGTACCAGCGGTACGTGAAGCATCTAGTTATAGCATCTCCGACGGTAAGAGACGTAATGGAATGACACTAGTTCCATGGAAAAGAGAAATACCTCTAATATGGAATTTCACCTGCGCCGATACTTTCGCCATTTGGAATGTACTCATTCTTCTTTGAAAGCCCGTGGTGCAGCAATTCGTAGAGAGGCCGAGAAAAACAAGAAACATTCAACTTGATAAGTTTAATTTTGTTACGATCGCAATTGAATCAAATGGTACTTGGAGCACGGAAGGTCATAATTTTATTAAAGAAGTTGGTCAGCGAATACAGAGCATTTCTGGTGATGCCCGCGCGACCATCTGCTTAATCGAGCATCTCAGTATTGCAGTTCAGCTAGGGAATATATCATCTCTTCTTGGTACGTCGCCTCCTGGGAAGGCATTAGATGAGATCGTCCTTCTTTAACATTTTTATAACACTTCAGAAATATTGAATTCTGTTCTAATTGTATTCAGTTTTCAAAGAATCTTAGAACGAATTTCTGACGCGTGTTTGTCGTTACGAAAATTTATTCAGATCAAGTTCGTTTTCTTCAACAATCAAGTAATTCTTTAGTTTCAATTCTTTTCCGAATATTGTTGAATTGGGCATTTTTTGTAGATCTTAGTATAGTTTGATTCTACAAACATAACTTAGTAACAATCAATCACCACACTTTATCAAACTTCCTACGTTTTAAAAATTCTTTCTTGTACCTGTCTAACGTTTTACATCATATTTACTTCAACCTCTTTCCTGCCAAATGGTTTCCACCACATGTGGTGGATTTCGTCAATCTTTCTTAAACTTTAAAGAATCGTTAAGTCAACTATAAAAGCTTTAAAATGCATTACGTTCGATAGCTTATGTTTTGTTAAATTATTGGCGAAGAATGATGAGTCCCGCTAATAGTCTTACAAAAAGTAATAATATTCGTTCTCACACGATTCAAACCTGAGTATCTAAATATGGGGATAATGAAAAGTGCACCATATGACGGTTCTTGGTAAGTGAAGAATTTCTTCCTTCTGGAGTACCAATTTGTACAATAATTTGCCGGGCAGTAATTAAACGTGTACGTTTCACTTCTTTTGAAAAGAGCGCCGCGGGATGATATAGCTTTTGTGATAACGAGCGAGGACAAAGGCAACTTTACTGCTTACCCTTGGGGTTTTGTATAATACTTTTAAACCAGTAAGCCAGTGAATTCCGGAGACAAAGGTTGGTGGAACGGTAATACCGATAATAGGTCTTTTGAGCCCCGAAATACTGTAAAAACGCACAAAAATTAACAAATAGATGAATGTGTGCAAATGGCGGGAAACGGTCGCAAAGTGCGTGACGAATGTTGAAACGCTTGAAAGTGGGTGAAAAACACTGTATTTAGGCGGAAAACCACGTTTTTAAGATTTGGAGCCCCGACTCCTAAAATCCACCCCACTTCTACTGACTCCGACCAAAATATTGAAAAATGTCACTTTTGGTGAAACTTCACGAAATACCTTAGTAGAAATGTTTTCTTCAGTATTCCAATAAATACTAACACTTTCTACACTTCTTAGAATACTTTATTACTCTTTTCAGAAATCGAACTTTTTCCGGTATTTTGGTATGCCGTCGGTACAAAAGGTAAAACATACATAAAAATGCCAATAAGTTGATATGTTACTACAAAGCAATGAATATATTTAATATTTGACCTGATTACAGAGCACACACGCGATTATTTTTTTGTGTGTGCGTTTACTTTTGTAGGCATGTGATAATTTTACCAAAAATTGAGTGCGTTTGAATGTGTCCAAACAAGAGTAACATACACAATAATGCACTCTACTAATAACGAAACGATCAAAATGCTTTTGACATCAATTATAAGAAATTATCGTTAATGAAAATGTTTATCGGCCGGGTACCCGTAAAGCGTTGAGCCCAACGTTACACAATTTTTACTTAATTCTGCAACTATATTTTGCTTACGCTCTTACGACGTTTACGTACACCTGTGCTCCATGAACATTCGAGTCCGATGAAGTATATTTTATACTTAACATGCACAACAATATTTATTTTTCATTAACAAGTAACAAGGTTGTACTTCACATTAGTTGACGGAGTACAATTAAATTTCTCGACATTCGGCTTTAATTTCTGAACGTGCTTTGTTGACATATACCCGATAGGCACTGATCAAGAATTGTTATATTATATTTCAAATGTCGCTTTAACAGACGTCCTGACAGTTTGAAGAAATTGTAAGCGACTTATATCACAATCTTTTTAATAGTATTATTTTTACTTTTACGAGTTAGGTTTTCTCTAATATTACTTCAGTTTAATGTACTTGTAGCGCGCGAGTAATTCTATTGTATTACAGTATTACATAATTTACGCTATTAGTATCTTTTTTATAATACAGGAGTTTTGAACTGACTACTTAGGTTCCGTACAAAATTTTTTTTTTCTCTTACAATTCTTGTGTTTGCATTGATTTTTTATTTATTTGCTTTCGAGTCCAATGAATGCTAGCAAGTTACGACTTACTTTATTTCATACTCTAATGATGCATTCGAGTTACTACGACTCTAAACTAAATATACCAAAAGAATAATAGGATCCTTTATTTAGTGGAATTGTATTTCTTTAGTTATTGCCCACAGAAAAACTATCTAACCGAAGGCAAGGTAGAAACGCATATCGGATAATCGACGACGACATTAACAATAGCGTCCGAGCATCAACAACCCGCGTTTAATCACGTGACTTCTTCTTTGTTTTCAAGAGCACTGTTGACGACATGTAACTGATGCAACGATGCTACACATAATCCGATGTCATTTCACTCGACACAAGAAAATATAGCATCCCTTCTTAAGCTTGCAAATAGTCACTGCAAATATGTGATCAGATTCCAACAGGTTGTCTATAATTAAGAGAAACGAAAAGGGTTACCTTCAGTGCGGCGTACGAGTCGTCCAGCAAAACGAGGTATACATTACTTGTTCCTATGAAGTAATTATTCCAGCTTTTCGTCCTGTTTTTGTGTTCCGTTAAATCCTTAGAACTTACTGATCCTCTTGCACTATAAGTTTTGTATATATAAGTAATTACACTTGTACAATGAGAGTTTTTTGTCACTGGCGCACGCTTAATGTTCCATCTCCGGTGCAGCGTGCGATGTCTTCTGCTGTCTCGGACGATGCAATGTTGCCAGCTCTCTCGGGCAGAATTGTCCAGCACCACCACAAACATACGCCGGGCGTTGACTCAAGCGTCTCTTCATGCATGCGACGATCTCAATGCGTGTCGGAATATAAAAAATACTTTAAGAATATCCAACTGCACTAAATGTTGTTATAATCATGTGAGGGCGAATTACCTGTCCGTCACAACCATACTTTAAGATTTTAGTACACTATACGCATATAGCTTTGTTTTGTACTCAAAACTTTCATTACAACGTTTAAATATATATTCAAACTACTAAAGGCTTGTCTTTCAAATATTATTCACATTTCGTTCAAAGCATACTGGACGCTTTTCATTACCTAGCATAGATATTCTTGGAAAAGACAGTGTCATATTTGCAATTCCTGGAGAAAGAATGTCACATGCAAAGTGACAAAATACACTATTTTGAACCTTCCAAATATCAGCAGGGATTACGAGAGTTCCTGCGACAATAGTGCATCAGATTGTAGATATATCAATCCGAGAACACACTAATTATTATTATTATGTGAGTTAGATCACTTTTACTCTGTTTCTCACTAATACAAGGTTTCATTGACACCTAAGGATTATATTATCCTATCTCCTTCTAAATTCCTATGGAGATACTGCACTATAATCCTTAGGCGTCTGTTGCTTATCGTGTTGCCTCTTCGTGAATGAAGACTGACCGATACTCTTACGTGACTTTAAAACATTTTTTCTAAATGTCTGAATTAATTCAAACAGTCCTTGCGTCATGAAATTTGATCACATTTTTGGCGTCGTTACTGGCTAGAGATTACCAGAAGGTTGAAAAGTATAGGCTAAAGGCGCCTATGAAGCTGTCGATACTGTACTGTTGTAACGGAAATTAGCGTTACAGGTACTCTTTTTCATCATTATTCTTAAGTTGCCTATGGCTAACACATCTCCTTATTATGATGTGAAAGCACGTTGCCTTGAATAACATTTCAAATAGTATGACATTTAGTTTTATAGAAATAATCAAGGAACAATAATAATAACCACTTGAAAAATAGGCGAAACAAATCTTATCGTATAATAATTCATATTAATCACTTACTGTGATGAAACTAATTTTTTTTCACGCATTTGTAGTTGTATAGGTTAGAAGTAGATGGCGGGCTTAAAGTAAAGAAATACAAATTTCGACAGATCAAACCAATTTTCAAACGACTAGTACAATGTATTCGTAGCTTCAGGTCCTTATTTTACGTCAAAGGAAATAAATACGACAGCATTGCAGTTGAGATCATTAGAGATGCACTTCTAAGTAAATAAGCATCTTCTGCAAATGCTTCACACAGCATAGTACCCTTATTGAGTGCTGTGTTGCTGAAGGATAAAGCACATCTTCATTTTTTGAAATTTGATCCAATCAAATTGTGAATAATGATAATTAGAATGGTTGATGTTATTTGGTAATTCTTCTGTTAGTTGTCCTCAGTTACTGAAAAAAAAATAACTGTCTGAGATACTATGTTGATACCTGTGAGAATAACTTTAGTGCAAAATAGCCATACTGAACGTGAAGAAATATAATGATTCAGTAACATTTTACAGTAATTTATTTAAAGTACCTATATTAACAAACTTTTAATAAAAATGCTCTTATTTATATGACTAACTTCTAGCAAGTAAATCCTTTAAGCTTCATGGTATACGATTGACGTGTTTTTATGAAAAAATGTTTTATTTAATTCCCGCGTTAGATTTTTAAGATCCTTTAACAGTCGACGGCGTTGGACGTTTCAGGAAACAGTGAAAATTAAGTTTTACTTTGATATCTATGGCTTCAAAAAATCAAATTCTCGACAGTCATGTTGCATTTAACTTAAAATTTTAAAATGGAATTGGATTATCCAATTCTTGAAATTAGGAAGAAAGTTTACGAGGAAAAGTTAACGTTTCCAACATTTTTCACGTGATTCAGGTATATCGAGACTGTAAATTAATTATTGTATAATTCATCAATTTCATTTTATAGGTTATTATTGTTAATAATATTTTCCTATATTTAATACGCAAATGTTATAGTATGGATTATTGATCTGGCCAGATAATTTATTCATTCAATTTATTAGAATGTGTATATATATGCGTGTGTTGCGTATTTGATAAGTGTGTTTAACATAATTTTAATATTTTATGCTTTTATTATTATCTTACTAATTTACTCTTTATTCGATTATTTAAAGCCACGTGAATTGGCATTTATGTTTGTGTATGTGTTATTTTTCTGTTTGTACATCAAGTAACAGGACTATAAAAAAGTTACTTTTAATCTGTTTTATTGTTGTTGTGAGACTGTAAACAAAGACTACCACAACCTATTAAATTAATGGATATTAATTAAGCCTTTGGCACTATCTGGGAAAGACACTGGAAATCAGTGAATTATCTGTAAGGAAGGCTGAAAAAGCAACGTATCCCACATAATATTCTGACAATGAGAAATAGAGTAAGACCACACATTTCCAATACACAATAAACGTGCATGCACTTACACTCGGTTTGGATATGTTGAATATGGATTATCAGATGACCAACATTTCAGGTTCTGCTTCTCAACTTCAGTATTAACATGTATATAAGTTTTATTATTGTGAAAAAGTGTTTCGCCTAAAAGAATGCTCGCACTTTCTGTTTGTCGATTGAGTTTTTCTTTGCATTTAGATCTTCCTGAAGCTACAGGTTAAAGGATGATCTCTTCTGATGGCACAAGATCAGAACGATTGATTTTTTACTAATACTACACTCACTAGCCTATTGGCAAGTGTTTCCTGAGTGAATTATACAAGCGAATTATATGAGTGAGTGAAGAAGATATGATATTATACATTGAATTATAGATGCCTTTATATATATATATAT
>JAGDQP010019013.1:0-35573 GCA_022664845.1 Lepisma saccharinum
AGATTTAATGTAATAAATTTAGTAATAAACCGCCCTACGTACACGTAGGGCGGTTTATTACTAAATTTATTACATTAAATCTAGTGATTTATTCTTAATGTAAGTTAGTAAATAAATTTAAAAAAAGAAAGTACGCACCTATCCTACTGTGCTCTTGTCATAAAAAGTACTATCAACAAACTGGTACCAAAGTTTTAAAATGCCACTTTGGTTGCATTTCTTCTCTCCTAACTTCTTGAGTTTTTGCATCATTGTTCCATTCTTTCCTTTACCATAGGAAACTGACTTATTCAGGTACATGTTTCTACGTGCGATATTCTATTGTTATTTAACTCCCTATATCAGTTATACCAGAGTTTCCTTCTCATTTGATGAACTCTTCCTGAAGCAAACGCTGTAAAGTTTCATAATTTACAATCCTCTTTATGTCCTTGAATAATATTTCCTAGGAAGAACACTTTCTACCACATTGGGGCCAAATGTTTTTCAGTTTCAACAAAAATATTCTCATCTCCTTTACTCTCCAAGTTTTTCCCAATATATGACACTACTACTTATGCAAAATGAAATATGCCAAATTTGAATACTTATCTGATCTTCTCTCGCTATCCTGTAAATTCCCTTATTAGCGCAAAGTTCACTTTCTTTTAGGTTTAATGATAGTAAGCAACGTTGAAAATTCTTTATACAAGTGTATATTGAACTGAATTCAAGAGCAGGATATGGGAGAATGGGTGGAAATGCACTAACAGAATACTGCTGTATAAGCTTAAAGATAGGATTTGAGTTTCAAAGTTACCTTCTTGGATTACCAGTTAGTGACCACACAGTTCGAATATAACCATCATAGCGTCATCATTCTGTTTCAAATTCCAGAAAGGGTATTCTCTTGATGGTCAAACTTATCCATGGCTGCTTCAGTTTCATTTTAATTATACAGCCAATTGTTCTTCAAATATAGCGTATTGCATATCAAATTAAATATGAAATTCTACATTTTCTTTTCTCTTTGTAAAGTACCGAATTTACCATTTCTGAGAGATTTAATTACATAAATAAGTAGAGAGATCGTTATTTAATTCCTGTCTTTCCGATTTTGCCAGAAAATCGGCTAGGAATTCAAAAAACATTGTAAGAACTAAAAGTGTAGTTTGTAAGTTCATGTTTCATATAAATAAAAAAAAATGAAAATCTGTTAAGAAATGGCTGAGTTACGAGAGCTTAAGGAAATTTTCGATCTGCTATATTGAATCCAATATGGATATCAAATGACCATGAACCAGATAACGTTACCAAAAGATATTTGATTCTGCTATGGATGGATAACCCTGCATTCGAACTGAGGTCGCATATAGGTGTACACGGGACGAGAGTCGGCGCCTAGTCTAGAAAAGCAGATAAGACAAGTTGATTGAATTTGTACACTCTACTCGAGCTCTTCTCTTTTGTAACAATATTATTCTCCAATAAAGAACTCTTCCAAATAATAATAATAATGGTGGTGGTGGTGCTATATTCGGAGGCAGCTGTCCCACAAATTTCCTTGTACTTTCTATTAGACTGCGCGGTTTTTAGGCTTTAGCACTAAGTCATTCAACCACTTTGCCCATCAGTCTGTCGACAACTTTCAAATCAGAACTACTAGGGTTAGGAAGGTGGTTGACGTGTCGTTGGAAAGGTCTCGACGAGAGTCAATCAGATGGTAATGGCGGGCCCGAGTTCCGTGGAGGGGGATTTTTCAACTTTGGAACTACTAGGGCTATGAAGCTGTTTGAGTTGGAAAGATCTCGGACAGATGAGTTCAAACCTGTATAATCCAGATCAAAGGGGCGGGTACAGAGATACGGAGGGAGCGATTTTCAATTCAATAATTACTAGGTCTTGGAAGGTGGTTAAGGTGTCGTTGAAAAGGTCTCACCCCCATAGAAAGCTATCTGATGCACAATCCCCCGACCTCGCTTGTTACTCATCCTCTATGATCATGTAAGGACTCTATAATTGAATCTACAGTTGGAAGAGGGCAATAAACGCAAAAAAATTGAGAATATAGTTTATCCCGGATTTCAAGTATCTGGAGGGGATCGCGCATCTATATAATGCATAAACGAAGCAAAAACACATCAGTAAAACCTTGAAAAATAGGTGCAAAATAGAGATAGTCACAAATAGCGTAGGAGCTATTTTTTCACTGCTATGATCAATGATAAATAGCAGCTACTGGCTTAACTGTTATTTTTCACCACCCCTCCAGTATTAATTTTCTATGGTAAAAATCAACAAAAATCCTAAAATTCTACTTACACCCTCCCAATTTTTTTGCTCTACACCCCTCGAAACTGAAAATCCTGGCAGGATCACTGTACTGGGTCAATTTATATTTTATTTTATTTATTTAGTGTGCAACATGCAAAAACAAAATTCTGGCAAACTGATAAGAGATGAACACACTGGATCTACGAAATACTCCGCCCGAGCTAAGCACAAGTTATTTGTCTTAAACCCCTGTCGCCCACCCAAAACTAAAACATTTATATCGAAATAGCACGCGTCAAATACTCCTATCCGGTTGTGCATAGAGGCAAATGCCGTTTTGCGTTCCCTTAGATTCGGGCCTACACACTCCCCTGTTACGTTTAAATCAGGTACGTATCTATAAGTTCGTTTTGGAAGAGGGGTTTACGCAGTGTTCAATTTGTGCAATTTCCACAGAGGGGCAAGAATTAGTGAGATATGTAGTATACTGTATTTTAGGATCGTCTATATCCCAGGTTAGAGGTATATTTCTGTAAAAAGTACCAAATAAAATTTTTGCCGAGAGGGGGATAATCCCAACCAATCCCCCGCTACAAATCGAACACTGGGTTTACGTGCTTTCCAGGGGATCCATGGCGTGTCTGGGCATGAAAAGCATATTGTGATTTATATATAGATAATTATGTCTGAAATATTATTGTATTAAGCATAAAACTAAATTACTCCCACCCCCGTCGTACTCACCACTTTATGCGTCCCTGATTAATTATATTTTGATATTGTACTGTTTTGATACCTCTCCACTAGTTAGTTCAAGCTCGAATAATTACATGCAATAGTTTACCATCAGTTACAACATGAACTAATCTACCAAGTTCTAACCTTCGTCCATCACTCTACTGTACACAAACTACACGTAAATAAGTTAGTCTAAAATGATACTTTTACACTGCTTTTTCACAGTTGGGAATAAATGAAACTTTAGAGTTCATTGTGAATAAAATTTCTTGTAAATAAGGTTTTTATTCCCTGTTACTTCATTTTCCTGGTAATTTTTTTCCGTACTTACGTCTCGTCACTTACAACCGTGCAGACACTTTTCCATCAGTTGGATGAAGGAAATAAATCCAGCAACTTTGTTAATTTTACAATAAAAAAATACAGTACATGGAAATGCTATACTTTGATCTATATCTAATTGCTGTTACTTTATGAAATATTCAAATGCCTTATATCGGTTCGGTTTCTAATCCAATCTGACACATCGTAACCAAGTAATTCCACATATACACACATCTGAGTAGTAGCTAAAGTTGATCTGTTGTAAAAGCAAAACATTCCAAATAGTAAGAAATCAATCAATCCAATTAGTAAAAACCACATCAACACAAAGTGTCTTTTTGGCAGATTGTTCTAAATCTATTTAGTATTTGTAGCACAATTTTCATTTGTACAGCTGATGTATGCAGTAACTCTGTAACACATACCAAATCCTGTATTAGCTGCACAGCGAATCACCTCTTGATTATATGATACGTCCATTGTAGGGATCTTAGTCACTTCATGTATTGTACCAGATGGATCTACCAACCAATACATATATATATAATTTACAAATTTCGGTTGTGTAGGTTCTGGTTGCTCTGATATCTGTGTGTCATACATCGTCGACAAGGTAATGAATTGTTTTGTGTCTTCCAATGTTGATTCCTTGGTTCCAGTAACTCTGAGATGGCAAGAAACGTTTAGACTTACAACTTTTTTTTAAATATGAGCAACTTTATTGCACGCAAAGCATGTTAATTTTCGTGTTATATGCTTCCCAATCTTGGTGTTGACCACCGCACCTGTAACACTGTCTATCGTTGGAAATCTGTCCCTAAACTTGGGAATGCTTATTTTTTTTCTGACGAATAGAACTCGGTAATATTCACGAATCTGTCCTGTGATTGATTGATTTTGTGAAAACATGAAACGTCTTTTTCTACTTGCTCTTCAATGTTTATCATGTCGATTGCTTTCTGCAATGTTGGTTTGTCATTGGCCAAAAGAAGTCTGCCTGTGTCACCACGTCTGATTCCCACTACTAATTGGTCATCCATAACACAACTGAAATCACATTTCATGGCTAGAATTCTGAGGCGTATAATGAATTCTGAAGCTGACTGTAATTAAGTTTGTCTCATTAAGTAAAAGCGATGACCTTTCCACTATTACATTCACCTTGGCACAAAAATATTTCTTGAGTTTTTGTTGGATTACTTCAAATATATACTCTTTGACACTTTCGGGTGCAAATAAATCACGTAACACAGTAAAAAGTTCAAGTCCTATATTAGCTAAGAACAGAGGAACCTTCTTATCAGGTTTTATACTGTACGCATCACAGTATGTTTCGAATTGCTCCATATATACATTGATATCCATCTCATGTGGATTGAAACGGTCTAAAGGCAAATTGTTATACATCTTGACTGGATACACTTTCTTGCAAAAACAAATCACTTCCACTAACGTCGTGAGACTTAAACAATCTGTACCAAGTTTCCAAACTATGCCATAAAAATTGCTATACTTTGATCTATATCTAATTGCTGTACTTGATGTAATATTGGAATATCTTACATCGATTCGGTTTCTAATTCAATCTGACACATCGTAACCAAGCCATTCCACATATACACATCTAAGTATAGTAGATACAGTTGATCTGTTGTAAAACAACAAACATTCCAAATAATACGAAATCAAGCCAATTAGTAAAACGATAACACTATTTCTGATATCCCAATAAAATGAATCATATCCTAATTACCAAATCACTCTTGGGAACAAAGATTCTCTTTGATAGATTGTTCGAAATCGATTTAGCATTTGTAGCATAATTCTAATTTCTACAGATATATACAGTAACTCGGCAACACACACTAAATCCTGTTAGATTGGTTATGCTGGTACATATTGATCTTTCCGTAAAAGCAGCTATTCATCTTGGTAACTAATGACTTATTTAAATTTCGCGGCCATCAAAACAAAAACAAATTCTCAGTGTTGTTAAGTCCATTTCATGAAAAATCTCGATTCATAGAATAAAAAGTTCAACTCTCAACAGGAAATTGTCTGAGCAGTACACAAGGATGAAAAGAACGTTCTAAATATTCAGTACAGAAAATGTATTCTTTCAATAAATAAGAAAAATGTGTAATTTTGTTAATTTCTCACAAAAAAACAGATTTTGGGATTTACTTCCTTCTTCCAATTACTGATTCAATTGTAACAAAAGTTCGCAATATCGGTTTTGAAAAGTATAGAAGTAATAAAACGTTGTCTCACTTGATATGTGTAAAAATACTTTTTAAAACTAAAACAAATTAAAAAAAAAAAAACAATCAAAAAGACAAAACACATATTGTTCATTTGTTCGTCATTCGTAAATCATAAAATTAATTTAAAGATCCATCAAAATTTTATGAATGGTTAAGTATACTTCAAGAAGACTTCAAGGTTTGTTCCACGACTATCAACTTTATGCTTCAACGAACAGATTAAGATTCGCTTTAATGAAGACCTATATTACAGCATTATTATACTGTGATTAACAAGTTTATCATCATCAACAACGAAGTGTCCACAATTATGGTTATATCAGTTTTTATTCTTCTGACAGGAACCTCATCATTGGTAAGAGAAGAAAACTTCATGCAGTAGTTATATACCAAAAGCTAATCTAAATACGAACTGTGAACTTCACTTAATATTTAGAATATTAATTTACAATACAAGAACCAAGTTACACAAGGATTTATTAGTGGTCTTGTTCTCTACTTTCCAGACAAGTTTGTTTTCGTGGTTTGACGAAAAAAAACTGCTAACTCTAAGAAATGTTTATAACAGAATGCTCGTACTAATAACTACCAATTACAGGGAGCAAATAATTACTCACCTAAACCATTTATTTCGTAAGACTTAGTTAATAAAATTAGGGCAGTCGATTTACCTCCAGTTTTTACAATCGACCGCTAAGCTTCTTGCCAGCGCTAAGTTGAGGCCAAGTAGCGCTGGCTAGAAGCTTGGCGGTCGATTGTAAAACTTGGGCTTAGGGTCAGTTTTACAATCAACCGCTAAACTTCTAGTCAGCGCTAAGTTGAGGCCAACTCTCATTTTTTGTACTCTCATTGGCCAAAATCAGACTTGGCCTCAACTTAGCGCTGACCAATGGTTTAGTGGTCGATTGTAGAACTGACCCTTAATCGGTTAAACCAATTAACGGTTCAATTATAAAAAATCGATTAACCGATCAAATGTGTTTAATCGATTATAGTTTAACTGGTTAAAAAGTTACATTCAACTAAAAAGTATTAAAACACATTATTTGTATTGTTAAGCACACTGGAACTAGTAAAACTGCGCGAATTTCAAGTTAGAAGGCCTCTTGAAAACCAGAAAGGAGTCCTCGATGATATCGACACTCTTCTAATGCCGTATTTCTAAGGACAGTTGAACGGTAGATGAAACAATGGTTCTCGGCCTTAATGCATGTAAAGAAATATTTGATAGTCTCGAGGTGGTAAATATGTGACGGTAAGTATTTATTTGTTTAACGATTGTCTAAGTTCTTCCCATGTCCATCCTAGATGTAGCCAGATTTAATGCAGTTCTTGTAGAAGATTTAACGGTGGATAGTAAAATGCGTGTAGTGAGTTTCATGTTTGTCCTCCATTTTTTAAAGCAAATATAAACCAGTCATTAGTGCGATTTATTTCATAAGTTCTGATATGCAGTACAGTGAAACCTCTCTATAACGGACACCCTCAGGACCAAACAAAGTGTCTGCTTAAAAGGAATGGCCACCTTACAAGAGTTTTTGAATAGGGAGTCAGTACTCAATACACAGTAATACAGAACAATACATACGACTATAAGTTCAACTTTATGTTCATCATCAGGACTTTAATTAAAAGCTCTGCATTAGTCCCCGGAAGATTCTGGGTTCGATCCCATCTACGGCCCATTTTTGAGGTTTCTGCAGAGGTATTTTTCTGTCACACTAGGCTAATGGGAGGATAGTACATTCAAAATTAGGCCCGGACAAACATCCTTCACATATGTTCTCAACCCTGTTACGACCTGCGTTGGTTCAAGTGGCATAAATAAAATTCAATTCACATGTCAGGAATTTAAATTCGGAAATTTAAAATAAAATTTGTTCCAGTTTTAACAGGAATTTATAATGAAGTTTGGGTCCGTGTCTGTAATAAGAGGGTGTCCGTATTAAGGGAATTAATTACTCATCAATGTTATTGCATTTTCGTTACAGAAAGAAAGTATCGTCCGTTACGTAGGGGTGTCAGGTACACTTTAAAGCGTGTCAGTTAAAAGAAGTTTCACTGTGCATCCATAAAATTGTGCGTGTTATTAATTTTATTAATACATTGCTTTTATACTGTACGGAGCAGCTTTAGTACAGAAAAAATCTAGTTGAATGCGTTAATATTACAGTCATGATATTCTCATTAAATCTAGGGAAAATGTCAGTAATCCTACTGCATACACCGAAATTTTATTGTAGTTGCATTTCCCTTAGAGTCCCTATTGGTATTATGAAATATTTTTTTTCGAAAGTCTGTGTAATGAAAAAAAATAAGGTATTGCTTCTACATGCTATGTGCTTACAGACATTCTGTAATGAAAATACGTTTACGTTATTATATTCCATGGATATCAACAAGTAATCAATTCTTAAAATCATGTTTTCCCACCCTTTCCTTATTATTGATGAACAGAACACGTTTTCTATTTTGACAAGCGTCTCTGTTTGTTCCCTCCTTATACAGAATACTGAAGAATGAAATATTACTCGTTGCAATTTGTATACAGATCCTTCAGCCCCGTTTACCCTAAAAATCTTCATGTATTATTTTTTCCTCTTCGGCCAAGATATGACATTTTTGACAAAGCAGTTGTCAATTTCGAAGAAACTAGTTACTTATCCTGAAAAAAGACAAGCGTTCAAATATAAGATTACGTTCTCTTTATAGACACCCGGTCCACATAATTTCAAAGAACGAATAATACCACGAATAGAGTTGAAAACAATCTTATTAGATTGGATGGTGACGTTCCTACACTTAAAAAGTTATATTTTTTTACACAATTGAGAAATTTAATTTTGTACACAAAAAGTATAGAAAATGTTTTTCCGAAGGGAAATTTCGTACATTTTTGTGTACATCTTTTTCTTAGAATCACTGTCTATACACATTTTTTTAATACTATGCTCCGATAATATCAGGCTTATTCATGCTCGCATCAAATTTCTACGAAAGGAAAGGATGCGGAAATGAGTCCTTGAGTGCCTAAGTGAAAAGTATCTTCCCGGCATTTGCCAGGTGTGACTAACGGAAAGCTCTGAAAAAGAACAAAACAGTCAGGATAGTCAGTTGCTGGTATCGAATCCAGGACTTCCCGAACACGAAGCTGACGCTCTATGAACTGGGCGGCGGTCGCTCGGTTTTCCGAAGTTTGTTTTGTGAAATTGTCTTTTGTTTTTGTCAAATACTGTACTATTTTTCTAAGTGCGTAATACCTCTTAAAGGGCGCTTGGCTCAAACGAAACAAATCAAGTGTCTACTAAAATCTTACGGACAACCCGATGACAACGTATAGTAACCCTAAAGTGAATTATTTCAATGGAGAAAGTTAAGCAAATGACAAAGGACCTGCCAGTTTTAGTCATCAAACTATCGAGGTAGCTGGAGTCAAATGAAAACAGTTTTTGTCTAGCTGTTTAGGTGGAGGCGCTAGCCTGCGATTCAGAGCAATGCTCAAACGGGTCACTGGGCCAATTTTGGACAGGGTCATTGGGTCTATGCTTCTCACCCGGTGACCCGATTCAGACCTGGTTACTCAAGGGCAAAGTTGAGTTTTTAATTCATTCATTATCATACACTGTTGCGTTTGAACAGATGCTTTCAGGGTGACCGAGAACAGGGGTGTTAAGCTCCAAGAAGAGCACGAAAAATACATCACCGGAAAGTTCCTATCAATAGTAATCTAATAACATGCGGACATAATTTCATATCCCCGTAAAGAATTAAAAGTACACCCAGGGGTGAGCAAATACTCCCGCCCGAAAAGACTATTCCAAAATAATTTGTGAATCCAAGAAATGGCAAATATTGATTGATTCAAACCACCGGAACAAGAGAAATTGGGTCAAGACAGGGTCACCGCATCAAGAATGGGTCATCACGTAAATTGGCTTAACAAGACCTGGTCTTCGGGTCACCTAAGTCCGGGTCTCCAAAAGTGACCGGGTTTCAGCTCTGAAGACGGACCAACCAATGAAATTAATAGATAATTGTAAAAGAGCTAGGTTCGCTAAAAGATAGGAGCAGTAAAAGAAACAACAGCGTCAAATCAAAATCCCTCTTTCATGCAACTTAAATTCATTGAATTGTGTCCGCCACCAGCCGGGGTAGTCAACGAACAGTTGTATGTATTATTCATGTACCCAAAACAGGAAGAAAGAAAAAATCTATTTTGAAAGTCACAGTACCCATATGAGCTTCACCTGTCATGTTTAAAAGAAAAGAACAGACTTAAAAAAAAGCTAGGTCACAAAAGCACTGAAAATCTCCCCCATATGGCTAATTCTATAGCGTTATCAAACTTTGTGCCTGTCAACAAATTCATCTGTAGTGACGTCAGTCCCATTTCCACACAGATGAGGCATAAAACAGAATGTAACAATTTGGTTTACGGTTCCCAGGCAATCTCTCGTTTCCTGACTTTCCGTGTTTATCCAAAGAAATGAAGTCTGTGCTCGTCCTCAATGTTCTCACTCCCCCAACAAGCACGTTTTTTTTTTTGTTTTTTTTTAACATTCTGGCGAGCTAGCCACTAATCTTTTGATTACAAAACAGAAAGCGTTACCACTCATCCACAGGGGATACTCATGGAAATATATATTACCACATATTAGTTATAAATATTTAAGAAAAAGGACTTTCAAAAATAAAATAATGCTAAAATTAAGAAATTATTACATGTCTTTGCGTCTTATGATCTACGTCTCTGATGATTATGTAAAGATAGACAGCAGTGTCTACCGAAGAAAATAGTATAAGCAAGCAATGTAACGCATTAAATAACTTCCTGAATAACAACACACTTTACGTCAACATTAAAACAGCAGTTTTAAAAGCAATGAAAAGGTCAGGTACCAAAGATAAAAAGTAACCGTTAAGAACCAATAGTCGTTCTCTGCGCCAACCACATTAAAACGATCCATCATTTTGCCAGTAAAAACGGCGCCAGCTTAGTCATCTTAAAGCAACACTACACCTCTGCACGTCCTCTCTCATATTGTCTAATTGTTTATTAAAAACCTATTTTGTGAAGTGAATTAATTGCAGGTACCAATCTTCCAATATGGCTTTCAAAAAGTTCGGTATAAATGTCCTGTTCAAACTCAGGCAATTCAGTTATGCTCTCATGACTGCTCACTATTTTGTAAGAATAGGACATGTACTTGAGACTTTAATGTTTACTACAATGTTATAAGTTTTCAGACATTCCTGGAAAACGCCATCATCTATAGCTACCTGGAAATTACCAATAACTTAGTTACCAAAAAAGTCACCTTACTGTTTTCAGGAACAGAAAATAATAGCAGCCTGAAGCGAGATTTGAACACAGGTTGTTCAGTTAAAAGTCCAGGGTCTTACTGACTGGGCTAAACTGCCAGTGATAAGATAGCATTAGATGAGAACAGTCTAGAGGTTCAGAAATACGTTGCCCGAACCCTGAAAACAAACCCCAAATGTTTTTCTATTTGCCAATCCTCGTTCAGTGAGAATATTCCTCATTTCTGCTAAAATACGCGTTCAAAATGGCGGAAGAATACACTTGATCGGAACTGCATGTTTAATTACGATAAGAAACAGTCATCTTTCTGCGCATGTGCAAACTTCACACTGGAACTGAACACTGAAAACCTTCAACACAGCAAAGATTTTTTAAAATAGAACTACGGCACTCTAAAATATTGCTGGATTTATTAATTAACGTTCCAAAACAGTGTTGTAAACGAGCTTATGAGATTGTAAGGACGGAACCTAGAATGTATAACGTGTCCACTCAGAAGGTTTTCCACTAGGTTATGAACTCAGGACAAAGCGAACGAGAGTCATAATTCGTACAACCCGAGGGTTTGTTGATCGATATTAGCGAACGTTTTCTTACACCAGCTTATAGGGATTTGTATATTTACAAAAGCTTATGTTTTGTGACAGTACCGTTCATGTCAAATCACTCAAAAATGCGCCTCCACCCTGTTGGTGTCATCCATAAAGATAACAAGTTTGACATTTCTGTCCTTCACTAAGCTGATCATGATCGCGAAAGACTAACAGAAAATATTATTTCAATTCAGCGCAACGCTAGCTAGCATGACAAACTGAAATTCTCATGTGTGCTTAGAGACCAAGCTAAGTATAATGTAGCACTTCGTATGCATGAAAAGTTACATATGTAGGACATCATATGAGAGCAGGCGGTGCGCAACATTCGAAATTGCGTTGGACATGAATTACAAATGAAGGACAATACATGTTAGCTATCCATCCCCTCCCCCTTTAGCCCCTCCTCACATAACTATTTTTTTTTTCTTTTTCATCATGCGGTCCTTTTTACTGACAGCAATGAATCCTTGATATAACGCATCCGGTTCAGTTTAGATGTAGTGAGTCGTCGTCTTGCCGTGGTGTGCGGTGAATAGAGGGACAATTGAAGTGGATTTATTGAGAGCTATAACCTGGCCAGGAGTTTTTAGTTATAATCCCCCCCTCCCTCCCTCATCTTTCTCTCTCTTTCACTAGGGACGATGATGTTACTAGTTTTGTGTGGATTCTAAAATGAAATATAGGGTTTGTTTGCCTGTTCTGTCTCTGATTGAGAGATGACGTCAGACTCTCTATGTTACATATATCTCAAAGTTAATTAGGGCAACTCTTCCAGTGTATTGTCTGTGTGTGTGTGTGTGTGTGAGAGAGAGAGAGAGAGAGAGAGAGAGGGGGGGGATATTATCAGCAGCAACATCCTCCACACTTTTACCTCAGTTTCTGTGGCTTTCTAATTGAAAAAAAAAATGAAAGCACAAACACAAAGGTTTATTTCCGCGACCGACTACCTTGACTGAGGATTTCCCCTTAATTTTCACCAGACGAATAGTAGGATGGTGCCTTAAGAAAGGCTCCGGTCGATACCTTCATCATTCCTACCCCCATCCCGGCCTGAGCCAAAGATACCAAAAGGCCATAACTCAAATGTAAGGACGGTTTATAAATTGAATTCTTTTTAGCATCCTAAACAAGCTGTGTAGTAGTTGAAGTTGCACTAGTAGTGGTTGTACTAGTTGAAATAGTAGTAGTAGCAGCAGTAGAACTGTTAGTGTTGCCAACACATTTTATTCACATGGCAACAATGGGCGGGGAAATCAGCTACTTTCTCGTGTAATATAATGTGCTTCTTACGGTATGTACACTAAAAAAAATACCTGCACTTTTTGTACATCTTAGAGCGCTTTACACAGTCGAGCTTGCTCATCAGCTTACTCGCCCGAGGTTCCTCGACAAGCAAGCTCGACAGTGTAATAGCGCCTTAAGCTTCTTGTTGATCGGCACTTTTCCACATACATACATTAATATGTGCTCTTGGTTAGGGTTACCAACTGGAAATTGTCAAGCCGGACTTTTTGAATAAATGCCGGACACAATAAAACTGCAGCAATTAACATTCTTTCTAGACACAATTACGTTCATTATGTACCTCTTAATCTAGTTGTGAAAGTTTTGGGGAGGTTAAACACAAAAATATGACTTGCTGATGTGCTAGTTCTTACTTTTTTTTTTTTTTTACTTTCGGCAATTTCGCGAACGGAGACAAAAATAATCGAGTGCTATATATCGACAGTACCACCAACCACGCACCCTATTAGGGCTGATTTTCATGAAGGCTTGCTTATCTTGTAAATTGAAATAAAGGGATTACTTGGCTATTCACCCAAATCGCAAGCAAAGCAAGCTTTCACGAAAATCAGCCCTTAGTTAATAAATATAAAAAATTACCGCCCGTAACCGTAACACAAACAATTCAGATTTAGGTGTAGTAATGTCTTGCTAATTTTGTTTTTAAAATGCCGGACTTTTTTTTTTTTCACGAAAAAGACAAATGCCGGCCTGACATTTCTAATAAGGTTAAAAAGCCGTACATGTCCGGCAAAAATCGGATGGTTGGTAGGCCTAACCCTAGTCTTGGTTGACTATATAACTGCAGCTTTATGAGAGTTGCTGCAAGGTCATTGTTTCATATGAGCAATAGGCCTAAAGATAATAAGTCAACAGTTTGATGTTAAATATTCAGAAAGATAGCTTATTCTCCAAAACTGAAAGATCCAGTTTTATGGTCAATATGATGATTGAAACACGTCTCATCAAATAAGAGGTTAGTTTCAACAATCTAATGTATTTTCGTATTTTTCCCATACTCAACTAGGTGAACTGCCAATTAATTTCATAATTATGTCATTTCACCCTGGTGTTCACGATTAAAGTCAATTTTTGCAATGCTCAACATTTCTATTGTTTACACAGAGTTTTTTTGTGTCCTTTAGAATTTTGTTTTCACTAATATAAAAGCCTAGCTAAAACTACTTTTCCGAAACGAACATGATCAAAACATCAGTAGTTTCAAAATTACATTCAATGAAAGTCAAAGTATACCATATTTGCCTCATCTTTCTTTCGTTACCACCGGGTCCGCCTAAAGTTTATATTAAACAAAAAAGTCTTGTTTATCTCTGAACGTACCCTAAGTAACAATTACCCCGTAAAAAAAAGCAAAAAAAAAAAAAAAGCGTCCGCTTGACACGATAATCAACAACATAAATCATATGAAGACTTGGAAGTAAGAGTTTTATTCGAAGCAGACGATGATTCACAGATTCTGCTTGGATATCCAGTTTGAAGGGCGCAAAAGCCAAAAATTGTGGAGAAGGGGTACAGTTGAAATAATTTTGCAATGTTTATCTTTTTAAACCGTAAAAATAATTAAATTCAGGGAGGATATTCGAGAATTTGTGAAGGGTGACACCCTGTTGGACGAGATTTAGCAGAGTGTCTGGACGATGTTGCTGCTAGTCACGTGATTTTTCCAAGACCACGCCAGTACTTTAAGAACCTGAACTACTACGGACAGCGCACAGCAGAGTAGAAGATACTTAACGATTGGTGCATTTGATATTCCGGACCGAATCAGCGTTCACCTTACCCGCCAGTAACAAAGTTTTATTATCTCAGCCCGTTCGGCCGCCATATGTAAGAAGGCTTTTGTGTAGAGGAGGCGGAGAGGTGAAGATTGATGAGGCATGCAAATGCGGTTTCTGTTCTGTAGTAGAAATAAAAGTCTTAAAGCAAAGTATGGATAATCTGCATTACTTTTACCAAACACATCCCTTACGTTCCATAATATTCATGGAAACAGGTTTTGGTTTTCGATAACGCATGTATTTTAATTAACCGGTTCAAGGCGGTTTTGAACAAACTGCTTCCCTAATCTAAAAATGCATAAAGGGTGAATCAATAGAAGAGACTGAAACAGAAGAATACAACGGTATTCACAGAGATTTCAAACACAGGGCCAATAGAAGGTGGGGTGGGGCTGGGGGGTGAAAACTGCACTCGAGCCGAGATGATCTTATACTGTACCCTACCTTTTTGTAATACCGATTAGGGCTACAAAAATTTAATAATTCTTTTTTTAAAAAAAAAAAACGCGTACTTGTCCAGAGTTACGTATCCAGAATTTGTTTTGGGGGGAATTAACGAGTCGTGAAGCTTGGAGCATAACCAATCGTGGCGTACCTTCCCCAACTTTCATTGGATGGCGGAATTGCACGAATGAGGTAAAGCGTCAGGAATCGCTGCAGCCACTATGAGTTTCAGGGGCAACAAGATACCTTGGTATTTATAAATTTGAATTTCGGGGTGCTGAGTTTCTCAGAAAAAAGAAAAGTAATCAACAGTAATTATCACGGGGTACAAACAATAATTCACTTTGCTCTTTCGACTAAAACAGTGGCGCCTTCGACGGCCTGCTGTCCCTAGCTTTTCAAATGTGATTTGTCTTTACTTCACAGAAGAAAAACATTTTTTCTATAGAACTATTTTTTTAATTAAAGAATAATACGAAGAACAGAAAATGAGTCTCGTAATGAGCACTTTGACATCTATACGAGTTTCTGCAACCTACATTCCCTAAAGATATCCCTGTTTTCCTTTATAAAAGAGAGCATTACAAACGGGAACAGCCCAAGTGTACGGATTGTTTACACTTCCATTCAGCTAACCTCATTATTTTATCACAGCTAAAAACCGACATGTTTAATATGTACTTTTGTGTACGAAGCACGTCAGCCAAAGAGATTAAACAAATGACTACTATTGTATGCGTCTCTTTTCATCCGTCAGCGCCAACTACCGGAATTGGAAGTGAAATATGCCAGAATGTAAATTGTTCTCCCGTTTCCTCCTGCATTATGGATGTGGACATTGTTTCAGGAACGAACAATACCAGACTAGACCTCGAATGGCAAACGTGTGTCGAAAAGGCTAATAAGCAAGGAGTGAGAGATATTTCCTTGATGTGAATTTAGATAATGTAACAAATTAGCATTAATCAATTCTTAAGGCAGAATTCTCAAATAAAGTGGGATTTGTAAAGCTAGAACGATGTAATTAAAACAAAAAAATGGGAAGAATGCAGAAGCACGGACTCCAGTACAGTCCCACCCTAAAATGCGACGTCTGTCATGAATGTTCCGCCCGAAGGCAGGTCCTAACCAACCTGGTCACTTTTGGTCCTGACCTGAAGGTTCCTGGGCAAGGTGAACCGACTGTGGTTTGCCATTGCCTTTCATTAGATAAAGATGGCGTCCTAAGGGAGGGACCTACAGTTTAACGTGGGCTCCGAACCACTTATCCCCCCACCGGAAATCGAACCCGGGATACTTGATAAAACTTTGTTTATTATGCCACTTTACGAGCTTCACTCGTAGCTGGTGGTTGTCAGGACTGACTCCTTTTATCTGACTGACTAAAGATTTTAAACTTTTCAGTCACTCCGTGTCGGGAGAATAAATATCCCTCAAAGTGACAATTACGAAGTGAGTGAACCCTCCCTAGCTAACGCTTACTCGGCACTACATTTCCACGAAGCATGTACAAAGTAGGTGCTCTCCACTGTAAAGAATCGCTTAAGTCGACTAACTTTAGCATACTGACACCTATGAGACACGTGCTCAAGTACCTGTTGAGACCATAAAAACCTAAAAAAAAAAAAAATGGCTTGCAGCTACCCGCTTAGCGTGGGCGGCTGAACGTTGGATTTCTGGCCGACGTTCGAGTCTCACTCTGGTTACTTTTTTCTGTTTCACATTATTATAACTTTTGTTAAAAATAAATCCTCCCTTTTGGTTGAATTTTCAACATTTTATAATGGGTAGCGACTGTTAACGAGCGCAGGCGGGATAGTGGGCAGGTTAAATCTTTTGTTAACGGCTTTCGCTTTATATTTTCCTCATTTCATAGACATCTCAATGAACTAACATCTTACCATGGTTAACGCTCACCGCAATCATTTTAGTAATGTAAATGCAAGTTACCGTTAACACGGGTTACTAATTTAACCAGCGTCAACTTACGACGGTTATCATCTTACGTTAGTAATCGAAATGGCAGTTAGGCGTTAAACGCGTCTCGCTTCGTGAGTTGATGTCTTTCGTTTTCAAAATATATAGCATCTTAGTAATAAGTATCGCTTTAATGGTATAGAAAAATGATGGCAGATCTAATCTACAAAATGTTACGCCACAAACAATTCATGAATGAAGATATTTTATAATTTAAATCTCTTGTCGTGTAATCGTTTACTTAGTTTCTTAATTCTCACAAGATGGCAGTACAAGCGCGAAAACCAAGTTAAGATACTAGTCTGAACAGAAGTTCGTTTCAACCATAATTCTTACCAGTTGTGACGTCATCAGATGAAAAATGGCTGAATAAATCGAGAATGCAGAACCCTTTTTCTGTATCCGCTTTCCGTTGAGGCGTTCTCTCCATCCTCTTGCTTTACAGACGGAAGGGCAGAAGAAAATTACAATTTTTGTATGTGTTCTTCCGCTCAGAAGATAGGTCTATTCTAAAACCAGGGACGCATTCAGTGGGTGAGTCCGGGGTGTCCGAACCCTCCCCCCAAAAAAACTTAGTTTTATGGGAAAATATTTTTATTTCAGGCGTAATTATACATATTTAACATATATTTCATGCCCAGACACACTATAGACACCCCTCTCCCCGGAAACTCTTGGACCCCTCCGAAAACCAACTTCTGGATACGTGCCTGTCTAAAACAAACAATTCAGAAAACAAAGTTTCTTTTAAAATTCACAGTATAGTAGCTTAACTTCGGAAATTAATATCTGAATCAATTAATTTTTAATACCACTAGATAACAATACCAATCAATCTAGAAACAGAGCAAATAATGTTTCTCTATTTGTGTAGTTCTGTGGGAGTCCAGTTCAAGGTTCGTGTCATAAACACTGGACATCTTTTCAGCTGATGTTCACTGTTCAGCAACATATACAGAAAAATAAATAGACTACATGATGACGTAATAGGAATCACGCAACCCGAAGCTTTTGCAGCAGATATACGAATAACCGTGCGCGTGTGTGTGTGGATGAGTGATTTATATACTAAAAGAAGAGGCGTTGTCCGCAAAACCACACGAAATGGCAAACGACACTGAATTCCATTTGCTTTGTATAATTTGTTTGTCTGTGTTGCATGTCGAGAACAAGAATTTTTCTGTGAAAATTGTTTGTCTCCGCTAATGTTACCAAGTATCAAGCAGCAATAGTTGCGTAAGATACGGTACTTAAGGGGTGGTGGTGATTTTTTACGATACTACGATTGGTTGTTATTAACGTTCCTAAACGAACTGATGAGCTTATAAAGACGTGTAATATATCTACATTTCATGATTCTGTATTTCAGTTTACCTTGTTCGTTTAAATTATTTTTTGACTTTACAAAATGTATTAAAATTAGTTAAAATAAAAGGAACTAAATGTTCATGGTGTTGTAATAGGGAAGAGGGCCTTAAAGTTTATCGAAGTTCTCGATATCACTTGGACATAACATTTACGAATTCCCTACCCGTGAGCTAGAAATATCTGCCTGATATGGCGCTATTACACTATCGAGTTTGCTGATGAACATACTCGGCTAATAATGTTGGCACAGAGTAATAGCGCCTTACACAGGCGAGCTTGCTCATAGAGGAAGCTGGTCAACAAGCTCGATAGTGTAATAGCGCTCTTAATAGGAAGGCTTAAGAGTACCAGAGCCTAGAAACTGCGAAGTAACGATTTGGTTCGAAAAAAAAAATAATGTATCGGTCACAAAACTATCGAGTCACAGATACCTATTCTCAAAAGTATCGAATATATATCGGGATCCTCGAAATACTGGAAAGATACCTGTATCTTGATGCTACCCAACTATGTGAAGCAGCAATGTCGTAAGTTTGAACCTGAATTTATTTATAATCTTTACGGATCTCCGGTTCAGGCCAAGAGAGATAGGGGAACGGATCCGGGAAGGAGTCAGCCACTCCCTAAGTTAAAGGTACCATTTCGGGATCTGCCTGGTGTGAATGAGGAGAAACCCTGAAATAAACCTCAGTCATGATGGACGGCCACAGGTATTGAATCAAGAACCTCCCGAACAGGAAGCCAACACTACCAACCATGCTAGGTGCAATGTAATCAGTGTTACAGTGATAGATTTCACTACTGTATAGCTTTTATTGGTATCTTCTGTTAACTGAAGTAAAATCTGCAAAGATTCACCCACTATTCGCCAATGTGGCTCATTAGACGAAAAAGATTGATTCTGTGAGCAATTTTACCACATATTTTTCTTCTATTGTAATACATCACGGAAAAGATCGAGTAATAGATATTGTGTAGTTTCACTCGCCCCCTTTCTCCACTGTGAGTACATGACATGCAATGCCGAAAGCACACGACCTTCAGAATACCGATTTTTTTTAGCTTCGTTTGTATTTTGAAGAGAATGGGACACAACTGACAATACGGCCTTATTGACTAAATTAGGTGAAGGATATATATAGGAAAAAAGGTTAGGATGGCTTTATACATATTTACATATCTAGCGTACATACACGCCAACAACATGTTGAAAAGACTGGGAAATCTTTTTTGTTAACAGTTTAGTTGTCGTCCCAACTTACTGCCTTTTCTAGCGGTCTTATAGTAAGATTATTAGACGTTCCCATTTCCCGGGGGTCAGTTCTCGTATCTTACTTTTCTTCTCAATTTAATTTGAGTTTAAGGTCTCTTCAGGTAACTTTGTCTCAGAATACAAGAATTGGTGGAATGAAGAAAGTGGGAAGAAACTGAGCACTCCGAAGCTCACATGTCACGAGCCGGAATCGAACTGAGAACCTCACGCACCAGAAGTAGTGCTCTACTACTGAGCCACCGCGGTCTCTTGTCCTGGTTAAATTATGTTCCCAAATGTTCTAATAAGTCTCCGTACACTTACTCTTTTAATGCTCAATTCCACGATTTTTTTTTTTTTTCAATTTAACGTTGTTAAAACTTTGACAAAGGTTATTTAATTTTGTCAATCCTAATAACTGCTGACTTCGGCCCGTCCCAATTATATGAGTACAATGCTTTTTAAATCCACAAACGTCCATGCTTCAGCCGTGATTCGAACCCGACAATGTTCGGACGGTCGCCTGATTTCTCAATGCATATCGACCATCGAGGCCGTCACTTTCAGTTCGTGTAAAGAAGCTATGTTTCTGAAAAACGGTTCTGAGAATTTTAATTTTCTTCCTGTTTTTTTTTTTAAACATTGTGGTGGGCCACAACTAAGCATCTTCAATTAGACTAGGGAATACATTAGTGTTTCAAAATAGTGTAGATTCAATTTTGACTGCGATCTTTTAAGCCCTTTATTCTAAAGGAGAAAAAGAGGAGGTGGAGGTATGGTCTTCCCAGTACAAAAATTTTGGTATTTGGAAACTGTCCATGAATTCAGTGCATTCTTTTGTAACGTATATTTTGTAACTGGTAGCTCAGTTGACAGAACGCTGGCTTAGCAATCGGAAGACCCAGGAAACAATACCAGCGATCACTCATCCTGACTGAAGGTTTTAGTTTTTCTCAATCACATCAGGCAAATGCCGTAATGGTACCCTCAAACCATGCCTTGGTGTAGTACCTTTCCACATCCTTCCCCCCACCCATCCCAAGCCAAAGTTGTCTAAAAGCAATATATAATTTCAATTCAATTCTGTTCTGTTAACACACACGTTTTGGAAAATGCTCTATCTGATACTTTGGGACAGCGCTTAGTGTGCAGCGCAAACTTAGATGTTTCACAAGGTTGAGTTTTATATACATGTTATGATGGCTCATGCCCACTTCCATTTTGGACTTGCATTTTGTGCACAAGTGACTCACAAGCTATTTTATTGACTTTTCATTACATAGTACGAAATCAGTGAAGAGGAACTTTTTAAAATACGATTCGTCTTTAGCTGTTAAAATCTACACCCATGCCGGGACTCGAACCCGGGACCTTCGAGCCGATTGCATACCGCCGCAGACCGCACGGCCACCAGGGATTGTATCTTCAAACTAAGCCCTAGCTCACTTCCTTTTAACACCCTCTCCTAGCCTATCCCGGCTTGAGCCAAAGTTGCCACAAATACATTCAACACACCTATACACACCCTAGACCGTTCCAGAAAGAAGTTTTCAATAAAAGTATAATAAAACACACTAGAAAACCACGTTGATTATGATTGAGATGACGCTTAATTTCTTCAACTATGAGTTTCAACTTGGAATTCTCAACTCTTACCACAAAATCTCAACGATTAAAAATGTATATTGATTTCGAGAAAGCATTTGACAGAGTTAAGCAAGTATAGGAAAGCTTTTTTTTTGTTGTTGTTCTAAGAGCCTATTTGTTCGTACTGTTAGGGGAAAGGTGGAAAGAACCAGCGTTCAGATGATCTCACAGCGATGTTTAGAGATTTTTAGGAGATAGGGCTAGGGGTATAATTACCAATAAATTTAAGGTGAGGACGAAATAAAAAAAATAATCAAGACGCACTTTCTAATTATATCAATCGGTTGACTAAATCAGCAAGTATTTTCCACCCATCCGACTTCCTGTTAGGATTCCTCGGTAACGCAACAATTCTCACGTAGAACTTCTAACATTGATCTAATTATCAACAATGGGTGTCAACGTACGTTACATATTAAGAGGCTAACGCACGTGTAATAAAAGCTACCGACACAAGAAAGCATTTAATGAGCAATGCACAAAACGAATGACCTTCTTTTCAAAGAAACACGATATGCATAATACGTATTGTCTGGAGTTTCATCATAATCTTGGAATATGCTTACTATGTACGTTGGAAAGGTTGAGTAAGGCACGAGTGAATTCTTTCACGGAATTTACACACACCAGTGACGTCTCAAGGCAGCGGTACCGTTAAAGATATGTGCAATTGATGGGATTGCACAAGCATCCCGATAGTTTGACGTTGAAAAATCTAGCGCTATTTTCGAATCTAGAGACTTGTATGTTTATTCATTTAACGTTCCGTGAATTGGAGTTACTTTTGACCAGAGCCCTGCAATCGGGATCGATCTTGCTCCAGTCCTATTTTCCATCCACACTGCCCGGGCGATCAAGGACGACCGAAATCGCACTGGAACAGCCGAAAAAATGGTAAACTGAGTCTGGCAAACACTTTTCTGGCAGGACTAGTTACGTTAGCCCGATTTTCTGTCGGGCTCAGATCGGACTAAACGGTGTAGATGTAGAATCGGACCAGGCCGACATAGGGATCGATTGTAGAGCTCTGTTTCGGACATGGAGGTTGACTTTTCCCTAACAATTTTTTTGCTTCATTGGCTTGCCACGTTGACAAATAAATCAGATCGGCAAAATTTACTTTCAAAATATAATCTGTTATATGAGAAGTTACACATTATGAAATGAAGTGCTAATAATATTGACATTTGTGTAGTGATTTTCACTTCCCTAGAACTTCTGAATTCTGTAAGGCACAAGAAATACCATTTGTGTATTGGTGGTTAAGGATTTTGTAAGTGCTTAAAGGAGGACGTTTTAGTGTCACATTTAATTTGGGCTCATTCTAAAGATTTTGATAATGATTTTTAATTATGAAAGTGCAATGCTGGGATGGCACTGAATATACGGCATCGCCAATATTACTTAATTTAAGGTCGCAGAATTAGCACGCTTCAAAACGTTGTGACATTAAGAATCTTCTATTTCTTTGTTTCAAATTTTATAGACAATTTTTGCAACCTCACTTAATAAGGTGATTCATAGAAACTAATTATCTTATTTCACCTTCCAGAGCTAATTTCAGACTTCTTTTCTAAACTCTTCAAAATACCCGAAGTAATGAACTGATAAGTGTAACACCGAATTTCAAGAAAGTCAACGTGTGCAAATCACAATGTAAGAAATAATTAAAGATAATACGACCCCCCCCCCAAAAAAAAAGTGGTCCCAATGGTATAGCGTTGGCTTAGCATTCGAGAGGTCCTGGGATCGATCCCAGTGGCCGACCATCCTGATTGTTTTTTCTAGGGGTTTTCCTGTCACACAAGGCAAATGTGGGGTTTAGAAGCAAAAGCTGCAATCTCCACTCCAGAAAATTTTACAAGAGTGCTAAAAGAAAATTTATGGTGATAAATATAACAGTATTTGGGTACTTCTTTTCTTGTGGTTCCTACGCAAAAACTACAAAATACAGAAAGGCTTTACCTTCATCACACACTTTAATGTATACAATTCCATCAAAATCTCAGTTTCGAAAAAAAAGGGAGGGATTGCAGCTTTTACTTCTAAGCCCTACAAATGCTGGTATTGTACTTGCAAAATAGGCCATGGCTTCCTTCCAACATTCTCTCCCCCACCGTATCCCGGCCGGAGCCTCAGAAAACTAAATACCATAAAATAAATTCAATAACCGAAAGAGAGAAGAGAAAAAGAGGAAACTCGAAATTTAAACGAAAAAATAATAAAATACTTGACTTTTAAGAAATTAAGTTTGCTTTATCACCGTTTGATTGCAGGAATATTAAGTGTGTCTAAACCACCTTTGTACTCTATGTACAAGGGAACAAACTGATTTTGGACGTATTTTATGTTAGAAATTTTTAAAACTGTTAAGAACAAAGAAATTAACACATACCTAAGGGTAGTTTCCTAATAACGTTTCTGATTTTCTATGCAATTTACTCACTGAAGGACTTTTTTTTTTTACACATTACATTAATGTAAGTGTACGATGATGGGGCGAACTAATTTTCTAAATTATCACGACGATTTTAATCATTTTGAAGGACTGGAACTACAATAATGTTTCAGTGCGTTTTGTCGATTATTCTCATGCTTTTTTTTAAAATTATGTTGAGTCCTTTAGACACTTTTCCATCTTCTACGATGAAACATTCACGTTTTATTAACATCAATTCTACAAAATTTGATACATTGATTTATTCTTGTTGTTAAGTATTATATTGAAGCGGAAAATTTCGAGTTAATAATGGCTACGCAATATTTCTTGTGAAACTAATTTGATACAATGATCTCTCTCAAAATTTCTATTATCAAATTCTGAATAATAAATTCTCTCATTGTTTTAATGTCACGCTCCATCGCTCAGCATTTCAATTAAACATTTGAATAACTGCGTGCACTTTGAAAACAAGCGTCTAAATTAAAGGAAAATAATTATATCGAGACATTCCTTCTTATATTACCTATTGTGTAGCACTAAGTGCTAGTTACTATTCATTGCTCATTTTAATTAAGAAGTGTGAAACATTTTCGTTATCGTTTGCTCACTCTGCTTGTTTTGTAAAGTACAGAAAGATTTTATTCATGTAAAAGTTTCGGAAGTAAGCAGAAATGTGCTTATGGAAATGCATGATAAGCGATTAGTGATGGCCACTGTACGACGTCTTCCTGTACTATTTTATTTGTCTGGATTTTTTTCACTTGAGGTGTCAAAACAAATGACGATATCACTGGATGCTAAGTTCGGACTGTACGGGGGGAGTGGTGCAACACCACCTAAAGTATACACAATGAACGAATAGATCCGAATGGAGGCGCGAGCGAATAGGAACTAGCCTCGGATTGCGGTGAGAGCGGAGGGGCAGTTACGATGTTGTCAACTTTCCTCCCCTTTCTGTATCACAGCGCAAGCGGAGAGGAAAAAAGCATTCTTTGACGCTGTTCAGGAACGAAGACAGTGACTTTACAACGCAGCACCGTGAGGAAGTAACATTGAACAACAATGTGTATGACATCTGGCTAAGTAACAAATGCAACGCCGCTCTCCATTCTTGTTGGAAGGTGTGGGCACAAGGGAAACTCTTTATTAGGCCTACCACTAATGCAAGGTGGCCAGTCAAATGAACAGAATGCGGGCGCTCATTGTCATGAAGCATAATGACATGTCCTGACAACATTTTACGACTTTTCTTGGGAATGGCATTTCCTACGAGCAATGTGAATAATTTGACATTAATTGTTGCCCCCCATTTCGCCAAACAAACCCACGTGGTTTAAACGTGTCACCACCTACAAGATAGTTCCCAAAAACCTTACCGGCAGGTGCTAAATTTGACACTACCTCGTACTTACCCAAAACCATTCACACCATTCGTAAACTCATATCCGTAACTGCCTTTGTTCCCCATTATGTGCTTTCAACAGTAGCAAAATCTAGTGAGCTTGGTAAAAGATCTGGAACTTCGTTATTAAATTGCGAGCTACATAACTTACAGGATACAGTGGTGAGTTGGCGTGGTTGGTGAGCCACATAGGTGAGTTGGTTGACCTTTGAAGATTGCAAAACAAGATGACGTGTGTATTGAAGTCGGGTAAGGAAATCCTCATGACGTCAGTTGAAGATGGTAGATGGAAATCCTGATCATGTGAAAATTTGGAGAGGATTTTATAAGATCGTGTGTTAACCTAAATTTGATATATTAGAACATGGTTGCACTGGCGTCATTCAGGATGGGAGGGTCGAAATTCCCATTCTGAAAGGTTTATTCCTCTCTTACATGACCTAAAGATTGTGCAAGGTGTTCTTAAGGCAAGCGTTCTTGTACTATGATGCTATGTGCGGGTCAATGACAGATATGCAAGCCACAGCTAAATCATTGATGCCACAGGGTGGGTAGAAATTGTCGTCAGGTGCTTATTAAGTGGGAATCAAATCTGCAGTAGAATCTGATAAGAGTATTACAGTAGGTGTTAACAATTGATGAAATATATCAGTGGAGGAGAATACGATGGCTGAATAAGAATAGCCAGAATTTTAAAAATATCATTCTAAGGGGTTTACCTATCCACTCTCATATTTACTTACCTACCCACTTACTTACAAGCTCAGAGTGAAAAATAAATACTAAGCGGAACATAAAATTGAGTTAGTTTATGGTAACTGTTCTGATAAGAGAATTACACATTTCAAAAAAAGAGCCTGCTTATTTTGATTGGACAGCGACCAATACTCTTTTTTTTCAGGTTGAGAACTCCTGGTGGCCATTTAAATCAGTGAATTTTCAGCTTCTCTTATACAATACAAAAGTGTAGCTGATATTTGTTATAGAAAAGATCATTTAAACACGTCTCTGATTGTTTTATGCTTAATACAGGTATAATATATTCTTAATAGCGTCCAAAACATACAAAAATAATAATTTAAAAAATCCTCTAATCTTTTAAATCGCTTACCTATGTATCAGGTAAATTTGCGCGCCATCTAGCGAGCTCTTATTCCAGGCATCATTCAGCTTTAATACATTTTGCTTTCCATATGAATAAAATCATTAAACACGATTATGTGTGGCAATCTACAGGAACATAAGCCATTTAATTTGTTTCCTTATTGGACATTTTTTTGATAATGTCTTGGTTTCATAGTGAAGAAAAAATTAAATTGAAATAAATTTTGAAAAGCGCGACGCACACTTTCATGAAAATGAACCCTTAGACTGGCTTCTTGAGTTTCATTTTTTCTTTAGCGGAGTACATAGTATCGTTGGGAGGAGGTATCACTTTTAAAGTATAAATGAATGATGGCAGAACTAATTTATAAAATGTAAGGGTACAATCAATTTATTTCTGTTCATTGTTATAATTTAATTCTCTTTCGTCTTTACTGTACGGAAACATCTAGCTGTTTCTTACAGAAAATGGTAGTAAAACACAACTAAGTTCGCCAGTGTGAACGTAAGTTTATATTCAGTTTTTTAAGAACATTTGAAGTGATAGGAATTATAATAAACTTGTTGAATAAAAAAAAACAATTCAAATATTTTTTTTTCACTCCGGTGACTAACAAAACAGCATGCAGAGGTTCAGTGATTGAAATGGCCACCAGGAGTTCTCAACCGGGAAGAAAAGAGTATTGGTCGCTCGCTGGCCAATCAAAATAAGCAGGTTGTTCTTTAAATGTGTAATGCTCTTATCAGAGCTGTTACCAAAAACTAATTTATAGTGCCGTTACCGCCCATACAATTCATTTTCATATTTTATTATAAACTAATTCAATTTTATGATCCGCTTAGGTTTAATTTTTTCACTCTGAGCTTGTAAGTGGGTAGGTAAGTAAGTATGTGAGTGGATAGGTAAGTAAATCCCCCTAGAATGATTTTTTTATTCTGGCTATTCGTATTCAGCCATCGTATTCTTCTCCACTGATATATTTCATCAATTGTTAACACCTACTGTAATACTCTTATCAGATGCTACTGCAGACTTGCTCCTCTCTTAATGAGCACCCGACATCAACTTCTACCCACCCTGTAGCATCAATGATCTAGTTGTGACTTGCATATGTCATTGACCTGCACGTGGCATCATAGTAAAACAACGCTTGCCTCAAGAACACCTTGCGCAATCCTTAGGTAATCTCAGAGAGGAATGAACCTTACAGCATGGGAATTTCGACTCTCCCATCTTGGATGACGCCAAGGCAACCATGTTCTATCAAATTTAGGTTAACACACGATCTTGCAAAATCCTCTCCAAATTTTCACATGAAAAGGACTTCCACCTACCATCTTCAAATCACGTCATGAGGATTTCCTTACCCAAATTCAATACATACGTCGTCGTCTTTTGCCATTAGCAAAGGTCAATCATCTCAGCTACATGGCTCACCACCGACGCCACCCAGTTTCGAACGGTTACAGCCGCCATCTTGGATACATCACTCGCCATCATTTCTCGAAATTTCACATGATCAGGATTTCCAACAAAGGTCAATCAACTCACCTACCAGGTTCACCACCCACGCCGCCCAATTTTCTAACGATGTTACAGACTGGATTACGTCATCACTTAGCAACATATGTACAAACAAGTGCACGGACTACAACCAAACTTCAATTAACCCACACCTCAACTAAACCACAACTGCTATGACGTCATGACCGACTTATCCCCGCCAAAATTCACCCACGATCTTCTACAAACATCAGCATTAGGTGATCGCAATACACACGTGATCTTGTTTTGTAATCATCAAAGGTCAACCAATTCACCTACGTGGCTCACCAACCACGCCAACTCACCACTGTATCCTTTAAGTTATGAAGCCCACAATTTTCTATCGAAGTGCCAGAACTTCTATTGAGTTTCACCTTTTCCTTTGCCAGAAATGATAATATACAACTGTTTCACAGCAACACACTGGTGCTCGCTATCTGTATACACTGTTGCTCGTGCGCCATGTACATCATGGCTTCCGCGCAATACTTACAAAGGACTGGTACATTAATCGACAGTTCAACTTCAACTGTGGTTTCGTTACTCCTTACTTTTTTATGCCAAAAAAGTCCGGGCGAACCTGAACTGGTCTTGAAAATGTATCTACGACATATGGGAGGTGCCCAGTCAGGTGTATATGCAAACCAACACGTAGCAAAATCTTGATATGACATCCATAAAGTTCTTTTCTTCCGATGGGGAGAATGGGAGGTTGAATGTACGGTTACAGAAACAGACAAGTTATTGCAATACAGATCGGCAAGTAAGCGTTGTATTAGAACTTCGAAGCACGTGATTTTTCGATTACCGACGAACGAACGACCGATCTACGAACCGACGAACCTAACCTATAGACAGCGTATAGCCACAAGTAAGAGAATCCACGACTGCTGGATTTGAATTCGCGGGGCTAATCACAGTTACGCTTTCAACTGTCCTACCTTTCGATCTAGCAACCAAGTTGTATGAAACTGCCTGAGCCCTTTTGGGCGCCATATATAGCTGGGGTAAGGTTCTTGTATAGAGATAACTGATGAAACATGATTAAGTTTCCTGTTCTGGCAGAAAAATAAAACCACAGAACCACGTATAAAACATTTTATATAGCTTTAGTATAGCCTGTTTTCGCGAATATTCAAAGGCGAATGACTAATTCGTGTTCGTGTTTAAGGTAGAAATTTTTAAACCTCCTGGGATTTTAAGCGTAGCGTACCACACAGGATATGCGTAAAACTGAGGGTTCTTCTGACCCTCAAGCCGAAAACTGGTGGTTTACCACTGACAAACTTTAGGTTGCATTCATGCTCAATCAGCTTCGAATCTCCTATCCAGTATCCATTCAATAACCGTAGAGCATACAGGAACCTGCTGGTCTGTGGTTTTTGATACTTCTCTATGTATGGAGAACTGATACGATTATTTTCACCAACTATGTTCACTAAAAACGTGGCTGAGTTAAGCTGAAATTTTACTTGCTTCAAAAGGTGTTATTTAGCTTTGATTATGCTGATGAGAAATATAGTTTTTGCACAATGTAAGTGCAGCACGACTGTACAAAAGATTTCTAATTTTCATAGGCATTTTTCTTTTCGTCGCCTTAGTGTGCACTCTGAGCACATATCAGTAGTGATGTAATATTACAGATAGAGCAATAATTTGAACGAAACTTGACTGTATGTACACAAATTTCACTAGACAAGACATTCCACGTGAAGTACTCGCTGTCTGGTAGTATTCACTTCTCTCGTAGCACTACTGAATCATTATAGTTTCTGGAAGACTATTTTGGAATTAGGATCATCTCCTGGGAACTGTGGTGTGCCTGGTCAATGGATTTGTCACCGTCTGACTTTTTCCTGTGAGAAGCACTAAAGGTGTACTCAGGTAATCCTCATTCACTTGAGGAACTACGACCACCACTAAACAAATCATACAAAATACTCTGGAAATAATCTTCGCTAACCTCGCACAAGCATGTATAGACATGTCTGGACGTTCGTAAAACCAACTTTGAGCACAAGTCGTAGAATCCAGTTCGATACGATGTAACTTTAAGCGCACAAGTTTTCGTACACCTTGTATACTGTATTACCAGACACTTTGGATCTATCCAATTTTTCTGTTGAGTACGAGGATTGTTTATGTAATACTTACTGTTCCATCTGAACTGACCTAATATTCCAGAAGAGTTCAGCAAGCAAGCAACCAGAATGAAAAACTCACCTGAAAAGCAAGTTAGAAAGCCATTAGTAACGAAGGATTTTACATTTTGAAATCAATCAAATTAGAACTATTTTCTAGTAAATATTTCAAACGGTTTCTTATTTTAAACATAAGTGAAATATATCTCTGCACCAAAAAATATAAAATACTTGCTTGATACACTATAAAAAATAAAACACTTCTTTTACATCTTTTTCACTTTTGGCAACATCTGTTTTGTGCTCAAGAAATGTAATAGGTGTACAAGAAGCGTGTAGAGTGTCTCATATCTTTCTGTGAGTGAGTTTTGACAATGCTGACTGTTACTTTTTTAACCTCCCTCGTACATCGGTGGTGATGGGATCTGACGCGTCAGGCCAACCTTCCAAAAGTTTTGAGAACGAGGCTCGGCTGTAGAACGGATGTATCTGGATTTTAAAAGCCATTACACTCATATAACCGGGACGGGTAGAAGTCAATAGTTATTAAAATGTCCCAAACATAAAAGTTTGAAAAATTCTTCGCATCTTGATTTGGTTCTTAGTGTGTTTGTCTCCGCTGTTTTTTCCATGTGACAGATTGGGTCAGCGTATCGCACAGGTTTTGGTAGTGTTTTACGGTCGGATGCCCTTCCTGACACCAACCCACACCAGCAATATGGGTATGGGCAATCGAAACGTTACTATGAAATGGAGCTCCCAACGGGAATCGAAACCGGAACCACTTGCAATCCTACTCATTAACTTTTGCATCCATTTTTCTTTTAATATAGAGCGATGGAAATAGCGTTCTTATAGTAAGTCAGCTGATAAAGCAATATGCGAGCATAGAGACTATCCGGGTTGTATTTTCCACCGTATGTCACATTTATCAGCGATAAGGTATGAATCTGCTTCAAAGTGGGCAAATTAGTAGTTTTCCGTCGTCATTTGCCATTTGGACAGCAGAGGAAGGAGGACGCGGTCTAAGAGAAGATAGCGTAGAAAGCAGGCGGGGTTTAAGATTGCTATGAACGCAAATGTCCTGTGTATCAGATTTAGGAAGCGTTAATATTGGCGACTTAAAGATAAAATTACCGCGTTTCAAGATTGGCGACGAGGTTTGATAACTGCCAGTACGACGTGACGTTTTAGAAGAGCTACGTTCTTCGGACATCCTCGAATCAGATTGATGTTATAATATGATGTTATGTTTTGTGACGTAATCTGGATGAACTTGTGTCCGAGATGATGATACCTGTTTATTCGTTGTATTGTCTTCTATTGTCAGGATTCTATTATATTTATAGATAGTTTTCTGTTTTGCAGTTCGGAAAGATGTTGACATTATCAGAGAAGATTATTATAACAATATGCAGGAGATAGCTGCTGAACGCAAATGCGACAGGAAATAACTAGTAACGAAAGTATTTGGAAAGATAGCGATGCAATTGTGGAAGACAGGAAACAAACGGTATGTCAGTTTTCTATAATGTGTTTGTTCAATCTATGATTTATGTGGAAATATGGTTTTCACCAATATTATACGGTCAACACAAGTCGTTCTTAAAAAATAATTGCCACTGTTACTTCCATACACACAAACCGATTTGTAACTATCCACAAAATAGTATGATAATGAGATAATCCCCCGAAAATAATTAATTCGGAAAATACACACTCCAGTCCATTCGGATATGGTGACACGCGGAGGAATACTAATGGCATAGCGAACATTCCTCATATCCTATTGTAATTTCATTTGCCGAATTTCATCCTAAATTAGTGACCATTGGAACGTGGAGGTTAGGTTAAGGTTAGGTGCGGTCATGTATCTTTACATTTTTCACTCTCGGAGCCGGTCAATTATCGCGTGAAAGAAAAAGCCCCCCCACCCACTTATGGCAGATGCATACATAATCCCACGTATTTCACCCTGATAACACTGGATCATGACTCTAAAAGTTACTTTAATTTGCGTTTCAATACACTTTAGTGTGTTCTTAATACTAAAGTAGCAGCATTAACATAGTCCAGATTGGGATTTCCATATTTTATCATATACAGTATATCGAAAGATTATTATAGTTGAACCACTGTACCAGTCTTGATCGTAAACGTCTGTAGTCAACGTAGAAAAACTGCGTTTAGCAATAGGTTGATGTGGTAACTCCTGGATAGCAACCAAGTTGTCACCAGATTGCATAGTAATCGAAGCGTACTAGACTGTTTAACAATCGCACTACAAGAAAAAGGAAATCGTACGCATTGCGTTTTGTTCCCTTTTAGGACTTCTACTGTATTATTAGATTGGAGTAATTTTGAGTATTCCACCTAAAATAAAGATTGGAGGTATTTTCTAGCCTCATTGTAATAAATATTGTGTAGAGAGACATATTTTTGTATTTGCAATTTGTGTTCGTGTTCTGGACATGTAGGATTTCCGATCTGATGGAGTCCACCAGAGAGTGCAAAGGTCTATAAATTTTGGCTCAACATTACAAGTGGAAGAGTCATGAGTGTATCTAGCTTATTATTTAAATCCGACCTTTCATTTCACAGTACCTGTCTATCGTTTGAGGAACGTAAGTTTGTACCCTTAGATTGACTTAATAAAGTTGAGTGTCAGAGGGCAAAGGTTGTCTCTCAAAAGTAAGTATTGACACTACCTACTGCGGCCGTAGCGAATTTAACTCGAGTTCCATTGTGCTCTTGAGTACGATAAATGCTACGTACTTGAATCACAGGTTGGGAACTTTGGATGTCACGAAGAATCAAATCCTCGGGAAGATTAACTTAAGTAATTAATTACACCCTGATACCTAAGTGCATAGAAAGGAATATATACAGTCTAGTGTTTTGCTGAAGAATAGAATGTCGTAAGAATGCAATAGCATCATTTCCGGAACGAGAAAAGTTTCAGTAGATTCCTACTTACACGGACTGTGTTTTTAACACCTGGTATACGGAAACAAAAATATAACCTTTCCGTATGTGAGAGGATGTATAGATTTATCGGAACTTACAGGAGCCACATACTGCAAAAGGGTGTAGACTCATGGGAGTTATGGATAGGGTGGTCCTATCCTTCAGCACAAGCATTTATCTCATTAGAAGGAGGAACCGGAAGATTTGTAGTAGCTGTACCTAAGTGAAATCAGCAGTTTGAAGATTTTCAACATAATCAGACTGACAGGGCACCTTATTCACTGACACACTGATGTTTTTCTGATTTTTTATTATCTGTAGGAGGTGGGCTGCCATAATAGCAGCCTCCGTTAATACAGTCACAAGCAAATAATTGTTCACAAAAAGCACTAAAAGGGTTAGCTCTAATCTGGGCTTAGAAGTGAAAATAGTCACAAGCTCGTGCTTTACACCTGGATTGTAACGAAAAAGTTTACTCTCGCTGTACAACAGGAGATAAGAAGAACTCTCGTTCACTAACGCACTTCCACGTAACAAATCTTCAGAAATGTTTGCCTAGACAACCTGTTTGTCTCACTTCGTCAGAAGTTATACCAAAAAAGAACTATAAAGAAACAAGGGAGCGCTTGTAGCGCGTCAGTTCTGCCATCTATTGAATAATTTCAAAATTAGATGCATTAACTTTTCATTCAGCCCTTGTATATTTAATCTCTTTTCTTCCTTTCATTTATTATTTTCTGGCTGCACATTATATAAACAGCTTCTAATGAATTCAGTCGTACAAATTGGTATACTTCTGCAGAAGTTGTGCAAAAACAACACAAACGACAGAAAAAGATAACCCATATCTCAGGATATAATTTTTCGGTAAATAAAGCTACGTCAAACTTATCACTATCAAATAATACATTATATAAGAAGTACTACATATAAAAAGGTGATAAATTCCATAGAAGATAACGCTTAAGAACTTTTAAAGGGTTACACATTTTTTTCTTCTTTCTCTCAAAATTGTCTGAACAAGTTTATTGCCTTGTTCTATTAAACTTAGGATTGTTAGTGTGGTCGATAATTCAAAACGGAATCACCATGTTTCCGCGTCACAGACAGGATGTGGAAACAGTTACACACTGAAAAACAAATTGAGAGAAAAGATGGAAGCATTGTTAAACAATGTTTATCTGCTACTAAAGCGGCGTCCCAGTTGAATTTGAATTTTTCACCCCAATAGGAGTATACAGAATTCCGGAATTGAAATGTCATCTTGGTAATTCTGGTATGTCCGAAAGTTTGAATTCTGGGATATCGGAAACTCGGAATTTCGTAAAGTCGGAACTCGGGAATGACAAAAAAAATTCAAGCGCTGGCGAAAAGCTGCTGCACAAATTCACATGTTCACAAACTACGTAAAGTAAATATTGTCTACCACTTAGTGCATTAAGCATGACTGCAATTTCGCCTTTACTATCAGTTTACTCGTGTCTTTTAAATTAGTTTATAGGTCCCTTAATAGCGTTACTAACAACAAGACCTTTCAGCCCGTTAGTTCGTCCGGGTCCAAAAAATGCACATCAGGAACCAGTGATGTGATTGAGGTGTCGTTGGAAAGGTATCGACTCAGCTGTCAAAAAATATTGACTGTTGCAGTGGGTCGGTGTTGCCAACCTTTTTTTGAAAAAAAATGTTTCCATTCCGTTAACCCTATCTGCACCAAATAAGCATAAACGAAATTGAAAAAAATACTACAGGCTTTCCCGCTCAAAAAACCTTAGTTGTCAGTATTCCTAATCTTCTATGAAACTCAGTTTTTCAAATTACTTCCATTTCCTTACACGTTGCAGTATCAAATTTTGGATAAACATTACTCGATACAATAGAAACATACTGTGGATGTCCTAGTCCACAAGCACCCCAGTCGTCAGTGTTGCCAAGCCGTGTCCAAAAATATATATCAAGAAACAAGGTTGAGAGACGTGATCCAGGTGTCGTTTGGAAGGTCTTGGTTAAACTAGCACAGAGCCGCCGGAAACGTCTTGAACGATGCCGCAGTTGTCAGTGTGGCCAACCATTAATATTTCAATTTGCTTCCAATACTTGTACCAAACTTGGCATAAACATTATTCACCACAGTTGAAAAAAAAAAAACTGTGGCAAAAAATTTGAAACAAAGCCGAGTTGGAAGCATTGCGTAACTTATGACTGTAGCTCCCGGAAAGCTTAAAATTTGAATACAAACCGTAAATCAGCTGTATCCATCCGATCACATTCTACTTGTAACGGTTCACCGGTAAGAAAAATTAAAAAAATATATGGACAAGAGAAATTCTGAGAATTAGCACTTCGCCGCTCCCTAGTAGCGTTTTGACTAATCCTTGCTATTTATCTTTCTCTCCTTCTCCCCTCCCTTTCTTTGGCTCATCTTTCATCTCACCAACACATACAAGAAGAAACAGAAAAAGCAAAAAGAAAAAACTACCAACGTCATAAACAGCAGTTACTGTTTATTCCACAACATTCATTTTGCTGTATCGCCCAGGACAACCAATCAAGCTAAAAGTGACGGCTGAAGTAAGGCACACGCAAGGTATTTTCCCATCCATTAGCGCGATTAAAGTGCGTGTCAAAACTGCATCTAGGCAACAACACTTTAACAAAAGCAAAAGAAGTTCTTTGTTTTCATTTTTCTACAAGAAAAATTAAT
>JAGDQP010019014.1:0-35565 GCA_022664845.1 Lepisma saccharinum
GCAAAATGACAATAAGAACTTTCCTCATTGTTGACCATTGGATGACCAATTCCCATGACACTGCCCGACCAATGGTAGCTTAATATGGAACACGTGCTGCGTGGGCCGCAACAGCCACAGCAACATCTCCAACAAACTCAGTTGGAATGGACTCAGTTGGAATGGATCGTCGTCCTTTTCCTGAGGCGACACTCAATTCACTCGTTGTCTCGAATTTCTGTACCATCTTCTTTAAGCCATTTCTTGATATTGATCCTCTTCAGACGCCGATATTCCCTCAATGCTGCACTGTATTGCTCCCGTCCTGATAGACCAATTTTACTAACAGTGCACGGTCTCTCTTTATCCATAGCCATGCTCCTCCTCACGCGATAGTGTGTATGAAATGCTCGCTCGAGTGTGTTACGGCCCCCCAACGTAACTCGGTTCAGAATTATCTCATTAGCATATTTAAAGAATATCAATGTAATATCAATGTTCCGAGCTCGACTGCCGTGAATAGCAGCACTTTAATTGAAACCATCCGGTATTGAAAATGTACACGTCAACTTAAGAAATTCAAGACGCATTACTAAATGGTGAACAATAATGCTAAAATTTCAAACAACGAGACTTATTCTGGCAAAATATGGCAGGTATCATGAAAACTTCTTTGATTAATTGAAAAAGGTCAAAGAACTAACATGTACCTCTATTAATGTGGCAAAATAATCTAAACTTCTGTATGTTGTTGTAAAAAGAGACATAAATATTTTACATACATTAATTGTGGCTTATCAAGCCAGAAGGATAGTTAATATTAAAACAAAACAAAGTGGTTTGATACATTGTAAGCATTTTGCTTTGTGATTCAAAAATCTGCTCAAAACAATATATTAAAAAATAACTAATCTATACTTTTTAAAAAGAAAATATAAACAAACGTTTTGCTAAGAAATGTGTTTTTCAGACTAAGCGATTTCTAGTTCAGTTTAATAACTGTAAAAACTAGATTAAATTTATTTTTAAGTAAATTCTAAAACTTTTTCCTTGCTTATGCATTAGCAAACTGCGATATTAGGTTATCCAAGTTGGCTTTGCCTGCTTGCTCTCGTCCTTTCTGTATTAATAATTGCCAATGAGCTCAAGCTACTCTGAGACATAGCACTTCTTATTAAAAAAATAATTTTAATCTTAGAGGAGGATGGGTAAAGTAAGGAACAGTAAACAAGTTGTGATATCATCAGGGAATCTAGTGTCTACTTGTATGCTAATGACCAGTAATTCAGTCAACTCCCTAATGCTATCTAAGTTCTTAACATGATCTAAAAGCATACTTTTAACCTAAGAAGCTGAAGACCTAGACCGGAAGAGATATCTAAATGATATACTGCAATCAATTCGTTCCTTTTATTAACATGTTCATCGTCTGCATTTACTAAGAATGATAGATTTAAACATTTAAAAGTGGTATAAGTTTCATTCACAGCAGCAAAGCGTACACTTAACTGCATTGCAATTACATCAAAACCACAGTTAAATATCTCAACATGGAAGCGCTTCTCTGCATCATCAACGTAATCATCTGGTTTGAATTCATCAAACATTTTCTTGCTTCGTGAACTCTTCTCAAGGAACTTGGGTGAAACCTCCGATTTTTCAGTATGTGTTGTTGCACTATTTATTACTGTCTACCAGTCATTTTTTAATTTGTAAACAATTTCCTTTGGGAAAAACAATATTGTGCAAGCCTTCTCTAGGTCTTCATTTATACCCTGTGTTTTTGTGATGCAATGTCAATTCATGTTAGCAATAAACTTTCTAACATTAGTGTAGAAAATTTCTGGAAATAGTCGATTAATGCTTTAGCTTCAACGTCTTTCTTATTCTTGCCATTTAAGCTTTAAAACATTAAACTCTTCATGATATCGAAATAACTACTCGGAAGAGCGTCAAGAGCTTGATTTTTACTTGCCCATCGAATATATAACAAACTTAGCAAGTGTTTTATCTAAATGCAGATTTCATCAATAATGCCAACCTCTACACTGCACTGAAGAAAGGTAGATATTTTCAATGTTGTCAAAGTTTTTCTTTTTTATATGGGTTATACAGGAAACTGGGTCATTAACCACTAAGTTAAGAACATGAGGAAAGCAATGAACATATATTACCGAGTGGTTATTTTGTTTATTCTAGCTTGGAGCCTTGTGTAGATGCCGCTCATGTTGGATGACCCATTGTATAACTGACCTCTAACTTACTGATCTCTAACGCCAGATAACTCCTCTATAGTTTTGAAAGTAATCTTCTCTAAAGATGAAACGGTTTGACTTTCCACCTCAATAAAGCCCAAAAATGAATAATTGATTGTTAAATTTACCGACTTCGGCTGGTCATCTGTTTTGATCGTTACGTAACGAAATACTATGCTCAACTGATATATTTTTGCTAAGGCTTGTGTCGTGTCAAAATCTAACGATACGAAAATATATTTTCATATTTTTATTTTATTTTAACCATTATTTTGAAGGAAATGAGATTCATTAGTTTGTTTGGACCTTCAAACTTAAATATTTAGTCTAAGCTTTAGGACGTGGAATAAAGTCGTACAAAATATTAACATAGTGTTCAAAATGTTGTATTATTTACAGAAAATTTACTTTGGATAGACTCTTATCATATATAAGTCTATGTTCTCCTGAAGCTAAGTCGTTGGTGGCGACTGTGATAATAACATCTTATTACCCGCTTTAGGACTTTCCGCCACTAGTTTGTTGCATTTCTTATTTCATCTACGTTTTTTCTACCCACATTCATACCGAGTTTCCTTCGGCAATGAACGTCAGATGCAACAATATGAAACTGCGACTGTTTATACACCTGTACACTGCGTCCAAGATGTGTTCAATCGGATGTTTGTTTTGCAAAACCAGATTCACATTCCAGATTTTCAGAAAGATTAAACAACCAACATGTGTGGCAGTAGCATACATTTAATAATATCTGCATAGCAGAACCAATTTCGTTTTAAAGTTATCTGAATTTCCTTTGTTTTTTTTTTGTTTTTTTTTTTTCGTGAAAGCTTCTGTTTAAATTTCTCCCCTCATTTTTTTTAGGGAACGGCCCTTTAGGTAAATATGGTCGTAATTTAATCAATAATTGTTTACCTTCTTGAGTAAATGCAAATCCGAAATTACCTTTATCAGATGTTTGAATATTTTGTATTGTCAGGTTCCGTTTCTTTACGTTTTTCAGGACCACAAACACCCTCCAGATGAGATAGCCCGCTGAAATCGCCGCCACTCCTTCCATTGGGCTATGAACGTTCCTGTGTAGACATACACATTTCAGCTTCTTTGGCACAGTCTTCATAATCATGATTTGGATGAGATTCTACTGGAGTTGGAGTAAAATAATTTGTCAAATTTAAAAAAAAATCGCTTCTGCAAGATCTTTTTCAAGTTTTCTTTTCCGAAACGTAGAGCCACTTTTTTACATAATAATAATAACCGACTGAACCCAATTTACTAAAAAGCTAATCTAAACCTTTTCCGTTTACACTAATAAACACAAAATTTAATGTAAACTAACTTGAATCCATTAATCACTGAGCTAATTTTACAAAGAGTGAAATGCAGTTAGAATAACTACTGCCAACAGTCAGGCAGTCACCACCACTCTTCCCAACCAACAACAGCTCACTGAACTAAACAAGAAACTAAAACTTGTACCTTGTATCTTGATTTTTGGCGAAGATCGTTATTCAAAATTCATAGAAATAATCCATATCTTCCATCAAAATTTGCGCCATACTACCGTTTCACTTTTAGAGATCCCTCTTATTTTCTAATAACATTTATTTATAATTTCATAGATTTACTTTAGCGCACTAGTAGTTATTGATAAAATGGTTTCACAGTACGACTGATTTTTCACGTGTTTTTATACATGGTGATATAGAAGATACATTATTTTGCTTCTCAATTGTTGTCCAATGGGGTAGATGCTGTCTTCCATTTTACATTATGATTATGGAGATTAAAGCTTTATTTGTGAATATATGATACATTTGAAATCTAAAGTGCTTTATGAATGTTAGATGTTATTTTACATGAGTGTAAGTTATATATTAATTATTACACTATATAAACTTCAAACATTTCTTTGTTGAGTCGATATATACATGTATCAGAGAGGGATTGTTTTCGTGTAAATTAAAAATTAAAGTTCTATATTGTGAGTTCAGGAGGAGTAAATGAATGAATTAACAAATTATTGAATGATTAAATGTTTGTTTATGAAATGTTACCTCTATAATTTTTATAAGTTTCTTTTAATTTTCCTAGTGTAGGATAGTAACATATACGTTGTTTTAGTAACATATTGATGTACAATCGTATCTATGAATAAAGGAAGTTGGTAGTGGGATTTTAATAAGACTTTTTAAGAACGCATATCGAAATTTTTCATAAGGTGGACATTGAAAACGATATGGTTTATAGTATCATTTATTTGTTCATTACTGCAATCACACCTTGGTGAATCTATTAATTGTACTTTGTGTAAATGATATTTCGTAGGCACATAATTGAATCTTGGTCTAATTATTGAGACTATGGTTTGTCTAGATAGTTTAATATAAAAGAACCAAGGTGAGTTGAATTGTAAATCAATATGTGGTATATTTATTTGACTTAATAATTGGGGTGTAGAATGTATCCATTTTACACATTTAATATGTTTTTTAACTTTATATATTAAACCTTACCAATGAACCATTGTGTTAAATATATCTGTATTTGTATAGCTTCTCGAGAGTATTCATCTACTATAGAGTTATAAATACATTATGAGTGACCTAGTATCATAGGATTTAAGAAGTGTCATACATATATAATGTGTTGATTATGAAGGATTATTATTTTTGTTTATTACGCTGAGAGCTAAAATTCTTGCCTGAGAGCCTGAATGTATACGTATTTTCGTTTCTTTTGTGCTATATTTGAGTGCCATATATATTCCAAAAGTTCAGCAGTAAAAATAGAAAAGTTTTGGTAGGCGTTTACCTTCATGAAGTGTTGATAATGGATCATACATAGCTACTGCAGTTTCTGTAGTTTGTTTCGAAGCATCAGAGTAGATGTGACAAAATCCTTTCCAATTGTGATAAAAATAATTGATATGATTATAGTATTCATTCATATGTCAGTACGTGGATTTGATGCGAACGAGAGTGAAAAAGCGGAAGATGCGGAGTAATGATTATTTCTTCTATATCGTTTCGGTGATCCATATAAGTTTTATACGAGTAGTTTCTATGATTAATTATGTTAATATTTCGATTTTTAAAGTACTCCAAAATTTATTGAGTTTATTTCTGGGAAATGTAATGGAGTTTGGATTCATCTTTTATTTTATATTCTTTATGATTATGAAATAATTATGAAATCTAATAGGTAATATTCATGTTTCCGAATATATAAATTGACTAGGTGTACTAGGGACATTACGCCAAAACATTTCCGTAGTAATTTTTTTTGTAATATTTCCATTTTTTCAAGTTGTTTATCAGTTAAATTATTACAGTCCAAAAACATATAGTCTTTGAAATAGGAGTGCATTGAAATAAAGATACATACATGAATATCATGTTTTTTGATGAGTTACCCTACTTTATGGTGGATATCGCTTCAAAATCAATTATGTAATTGATCAGTTTTCTTCTGAGCATATGATAATTCAACGTTCCTATTTAATTTATCGGTAAACCAAACTAGTAAATATTTAATCTGATTAGTGATATATAAATTAGGTAATCTATTGTATTGGAAGTTAAATTGAAAGTACTGTAAAAACATTGCTTAAATACAATATTTAAAATTGCTCCTGTATTTTTGGCCTTATTCGCAACCAACTTCTTATGCAGGTACTGGGAGAGTTCACGGTTGTACTGCGGACTTCACAGGTATTGAAGTAGTCAGTGTTAGCACACATTAAAAAAAAACACTATTTCTAATTATTTCCATACATTGGACATATCTGTACCACACTTGGCATTTAGTTACTGGTACAGGTCTTACAGGTCTTCCAGGCGCCAAATTTGTCAGTGTTGGGCCCAATATTTTATTATTTGCGAATAATCATTCTGATTGGTCCAGCCGTTTTGATATGATGCTCAAGCAATACTAATATTCATTTTTATAGAGATAGAAGTGTAGAGTTGATCTGTATTTGGTATAAATTTATAAAATATATATTTTATAAAATAGGTATATATTTTATGAAGAAGATCATAACGGGGATATTGACACTTGGGGATATTAAATCTCATAGAATTACTAACCCACATACACACAGACATGGACAATATTTCTAAATTTTTAAATAAATATATACGTCATCGCTTTGGGCCTTGGTGATCAAGGGTCTACGGACAGGGGCGGCTGGAAAGTTACATGTATTCAGCGGGCTCGATCCCAGTTTGGGTCGGAACCTCGAGCTGACCGACGAACCTGCGAGCGTAAACAAACCCCTTGCGCGTCAAAACCTCGAGCAGATCAATGGGCCCTCAGGATGAGGGCCGATAGCTCTTGCGGGCCGAAAGCATGTCCGTGCGGGCGGCTCGTACCCTCTCCCGTGCAGGACTCTAACTGTACGCCGGACAGATCTAAATGAGGTTATGTTCTGCACGGGCCGAGTACTCAGTTGATCTTATTGAAGTGTATTTTTGTTTTCAAACTTAGTTTAAGCCTGCGTATCGGTAACATAGCAAAACTAAGTTTCTGTATTTCCTAGCCCTTAATAACTATATTAAAAATAAAGTTTATGTAACATTTTTCTTTATAAATTAGATAACACATCCAATGTGATTGTAAGATATAATGAAACTTCTGCATTTCGAGTAAAATAGAAAATAAAAAAAAAATCATAGGTCACAAGATATTTACGATATGAGTGATTCCTTCTGCCATGTATACTGGAAGGTGCGATTGCCATTGGCAACAACATTTTATCAAACGCTTTGCTATATAGTACAGACACTTGGCTACGTCTTTACGTAAAATACTGTAAGATAATTGCATTAGGGAATTATACATAGTTTTAAAAGCAAAAATAGAAAATGGCAGCAGGAAACTTCACAATTTCAATACTTAATTGTATTTGTAATCTCAAGTGACGTTTAGTAAAACGTAGCAAATTTTAGCACAATGTAAGGTAATTGATATAAAAAATATGTTATATATAGACCTATATTATGCGTTTATCTAATTAACAAACATTTGTGCTAATACTATGTTATGTTTACGTACACACATTTCAATTTCACGTGTCCAATTTTATGCAAATGTGTTGAATGTGAGAAATGTACCAATTTTCAACCAGAGATAAATATTACTTGATAATTAATAAAAATGTTTCCACTTACCAATTATTTTGCACCTACTTTGTTAACGCCTATCGCCACCAGGCGCGCCAGGTGCTCCAGGTGCGCCTTCATCCCCTGAGTCGTTACCACCTCTACCACCCCTACCTCGCCTCATATTATTGGCAAAAAAGAAAGATGCGGATCTGGATGCAGGGAAGTCATTATTGTCGAAAGATGAAAAGCTTCTCCTATTTTTTAATGCGTGTGCATGAGCAAAGTTATTACTGGCTGAAAGTGCAGGGAAAAAAATAATAGGTCTCAGTTACAGAAACTGAAAATTATATCTGGATTAGTCGGCTTGATTATACTGTGATATGTGAATGCTGATTTCCATTACAAACCTTTTGCACCTGATCACATACACCGGAAAGAACAACAAGCTTCGTTTGTTCATTTACGACAGTTTTACCTAAATCAAGTAAAAAGCTTTCTATTTTACCTCAGTGTTTTACGCTTGCTGTTGCAGTATGATCCGGGATTTACTTAAGTAGTAATTTGTGTAGGTCCATACCAATAAAATTTGAATATGTTATTACGGAAACATGACTTATTCACTCTCTTGATATTTTGAGTTATGTGTCGTTCTCATGTGGCCTTCATTCCAAAATCCTTTAATTAAATTTGTTAAACATACGTATGTAATTGTATAAAAAGAAAAATCATACGTTTAATTCGACAAATTTTAACCTGATTGTATAACTACAATAAACCTGCAGTGTCAATGTTCATCTCTTTTAATAGCGGTGCCATATGTTGACCACAACTATAAACAGTACAAATAAAGATTTTCACAGTGGTAATATAAACATGTGTTCAATTCTTCACACCTTTTAATACTATTGTTATTATGCTAATCATCATCTGTATCAACACAATTATCATCCAAAACTAATCATAAATATCAAAATTGGTGTGTTTGTAGCAACTTTTCATTTTTCTGTTGTTGTAACGATAAATTTGGTGACCTAAGTTTGTTTTTCATCTAACAAAAGGTTTGGTAAAGGTGTAAGCAGCAGCAATACTTTAATTTTTGAATATGCTTAAATGAACAATAATTTATTGTTAGTTCCGTGCTAACAAATCAGTATTGTTAATAATATGATTGAAAATTTGGTACATTTAACAATATTCACCTACAATGCTGAACTAGCATTTATTGTAATTGACGAGATGTCACAAATTGTACATATGACTAATGTTGTCGTTACGGCAACGATAATTTGGTTAGCAATACTGGCATTGTTCCTGTAACACCAGCATTTTTAGAGTGTATCTTTTACATATATATTTTTTCAAACATGTGATTTATTATAATGCCTAATATAGTCTCCGAATATCGGGCACATGCATTTCATGAAACATGCAGCTACTAATACAAACAGATTCTGCAGCGTATACAACAGCTAACAAATTTACTGAAATCGTCTATTTACAAACAACGATGCTATACGCTAAGAATGAAGAACGTAAATTTTCAAAAATAATTTAATATTTGTAGCTGTATCAAACTCTACATTAATATGACAAATTGATTTAAAGTTTCATAAGAAATTTAACATGAGATGACGGTGAGGGTTGATAATATAAAAGAGGGAAAATATTGCTATCTTTGGATGAATCGAAATGTCTTTCATCTAATTTATTTCCCAAACAATAACTTAAATCATATTAATGGTTCACAGTATTATTTACTAACCTAGTCCACCCTCTACTTCAATACATAATTCCATTAATTATAAATAAATGCAGACTGTAAACTCCCACTTTTATGCAGATACATTTAGGAGTAAATCCAGTTCTGGTCACTGGATCTAGACGATAATAATAATAATTTGTATACATTTTGAAGTTTAAATTAGCATTTCTTAAAGAGTTATGCTATTTATAATAAAATACGAAAGTGGATTTTCAATTAGTAAAACATAGTAAATTTTCAACAGATAGATAATGATTTCAGTATTGATGTAATTTATATATATATTTAGGAAATATGAAAATGTTTATGGTACATGCATGTGGAACTAATGATGCAATATATGTGTGGAAGGGATAGAGGCGATATCGCACCCTGGCTATTTCGACAAATTTCGTAATGCACACAAAGGAGAACAAAAGCAGGAACGCGAAATCAAACCGCAGAACCGTGGAACCACGCAAGTTTGAGGTCGAAATTTGGAGGAAAAAAAATCAAGACCGAGAAGACACTGTAATAACACCATTAGAAAAGATCTTCTAGAAGTAGGTGTTTGAGAAAAAAAAACTGGCTTGATCTTGCCCACAATAGATTTTGATTGCGAACGTTTGTTACTACTGCGATGAACTTGCGAGTTCCGTAAGCCATAGAATAAGCAACTAACTAAACAAATGAGAGGAATTAATAATATCCCAGCTAAATTAAATATAGCGGGAAGAATGGCACTAATCAAGGAATTGTTAAGTACTATATGGGAATAGAAAGAGCATTTAAAAAAATAATTAATAAATAAAACTTCAATAATAGTTCCGGTTAATTAAAATGTAAAAAATCGAATTGTAATAATTACTGCGGGATCTCGTTACTCCCAGCATGTTACAAAGGACTGAATAACACAATGCTAACGCGCCTAAGCGTATACGTATATGAGATAATTGGAGATCACAAATGTGGATTTAGAGGTAAGTGGCCCAGTTTGGACAACATTTTCTCCTTGAGACAAATGTAGAGAACAAATGGGAATACAATGGGACGCTCATAAGTTGTTTATTGATTTTAAGTAAGCACATGACTGTTTAAATAAAAGCCGCCCAGCTCCTTTCGGAGGCACCTTTCTCTTTTCTGACTCACCTTCCTGCCCTAGAGGGTTTATATACACCCTAGCGTTTAGTGGCCTCTTTTAAAAATGTAAATCACAACTTTTATTAAATTTCCTTTTGTGTATTTACATGAAAACGAAAAAAAAACCTTTAATTTTCTTTAAAAAAGAAATATGCAAAAAGTCGACGTGAGGGTTTTATACCGGGACCTTTAGACCAGCTTCCTTACGCCTTGTCCACAAGACCAAACTGCAGGTACTTGGCTGAGCGCTTCTCGCTGTTACTTCTAGTTCAAGCTACGTGAGAGTGGAATATATTTCGTCGTTGCTATAGTAAATTGACCCTCTATGTCAAAAGCTTAAAGCAACGACTGAAAACCGTCGTTACTCTAGACACAAACATATGTAAATATAAATTGAACAAAATATATGGTAGCAATCTGAAACACTAAAAATGCAGGGAATAGAAACATATCAATTAAGAATGCGAATGTAGAGAAACTAATCTAATTTAAATGCTTAGAAAAACATATGCAAAATGCGAAACAAATTCATGGAATAAATAAAGAGTCGCTTTCAATCCTGCAATACATGTTTCTACTGTACTCAATAAACTTCTAGCCTCGCGATTAATGAAAGAAATTGAAATTAAAAATATACAGGTTAGATATAGTTCAATTTATATCATAGAGATCATATCGAGTAGGAGTAGTAGTACTTTACGGTAGCGAAAGTTGAGGTACGACCCTAGTAGATAAATATAAATTACGAGTGTTTAAAAATAAGGTTTTCAGAAAGGTACACAGGCTGAAAGGGACGAGATGACGGGAGAATGGAGGGGACTGCATAATAAAGAATATAACGAACTTCACGACTCAGGTGATGTTGTAAGAATAATGAAATGGCGACGACTAATACGGGCAGGTCATATGTCTCGGTTTGGAGATTGCGAGTATAATATTGCATCTTGATCGCAAAGCCGGAAGGAATTAGAAACTTTTGAAGACAGAGACGACGCTGGGAAGACAATATTAGAAAAGATCATCGAGAACTAGGTGCTTGCGATGAAAACTGATCTGTTCTTGCTGAAGATAGAATCATATAGAGATCATTCGTTACTGCGACGATGAACTTGCGAGTTCTGTAAACTATAAAGTTTGAAAGTAAGTAATTGCAGATTAACCTACCCACTCTAATGCAACTTTTCTGTATATATATTTCTTCAATATACGCCCGATATAAAGCAAATAACTACTATAATGAATTTGAGAATATGATTTATATTTTATTTTTTACAGGAATATCACTCATGTCTAGTAAATTAAAAGTTAGTGTAGTACAGGGTTACCGTACGTCAGCATTTATTCGGATATTTCTGCTTTTTGATACTAAAAATTTCTGCCGGATACATTTTTGGAATCCTCTATTTGGTTCACATTTTGTGAGTCGATTTCTAATTGCTTTCTGCCAGAATATAAACATCGAAACAGGTACAGTCACAACACATAAACGTATAATTTTTATTATACTCGATGCTAACATGAAATATCAGGATTATCGCCCACAGCAAAAACACACAAACTAACTAACTCGTACATTATGGAACTCGCAAGTTCATCGTCGCAGTAACCACGGTTCGCCATTGGACAAAATCTAGCCACTTTTTATCACAAACACCTACTTCCCGAAAATTTAGAATCATATTGTCCTCCTAACGACGTTTCGGCCTTCCCAATGGTCTCCTTCCATCCGTCCTTCCGACCAGGATATAATATAATCTTCGTTTTCTCCCATCCGAGCTACATGATCTGCCCAGCTTAGTCGTCGCGATTTAATTATATACAACTACGTGAATAATACAGTGCATGGAGTTCTTCAATATGCAGTCGCCTCCTCTCTCCAGTCATCTCGCCCAGTTTCGGCCAGTATATCTTTATGAAAATCTTACTTTCAAACACTCGTAATTTATGTTCATCTACTAGGGTTGTACTCCAACTTTTGCAACCGTAAAATGTTACCGGCAGAATAATAGTTCTGTATATTTTCAATTTCAATTTCCTTGATATTAATCGCAATATGCGAAATTTTGGATTCAATAGAAACATGCGTTCCCCGTTACTAAGCGACTTTTTCATTTCTTCCGTGACCTTACTTTTGCTTGATGCGTATGCTCCCAAATATTTAAATTCGTTTACTTTCTCTAGGACCTAATCCCTAAATCTTATGTTTTTATTTCCTTTATTTCCTCTTGTCGGCTTGTTACTGCTTGTTATTATGTATTTAGTTTATTCTATGTTCGCCTGTAGTCATGTCCCATCCCACGCGTCTACTAAGACATCTGTGTAGCTTTGTGGTGCACCTTTATCGTCTCCTATTAAACATACATCATGCAAGTATACGAAAAGTTGATTCAAACCATACAATGATAGACCCTTTGTGTCCCCTTTAATTTTTAAAGTTGCGAATTCCAACGAAAAGTAAACGAGTTGTGGTGACAAGGCATCGCCTTGTTTCAATCTGTTGCGAATCTTCCACAACTATCCGATATCTGAGCTACGTACATAAAATAGGCCAAAAATAGTCTAAATCATATAATCCGCGAACGTATCACTTGAATAGAACATCTACTCAGACATATATTCCTGCTGTGCATGACACTGTCATTGCACAGATTTTGCACTTAGATTTTTGTTACGTTCCTCCTCCTTGTAACAAAAAATTGAAGTCGCCCGTTATTTGACATTTCTAATTATTCTTTTAAAAAATCATTTACCTAAATAAGTAGCGAGTTTTGAAGAACTATAAAGACTAACATACAGTATAAACATTATACTGCTGAATTTGACAGTTGATTTGCAATTTCCTTTGTCTGAGTAAAGTTACAAAGTCATATATTGAATTCTTATTGTCAAATTCAAACATCAAGATGGACGACTGTTTGAAAACATGTTTGCAATGAAGATTAACTATACACCATAGTCCTTGTAAAGGATCCCGTGAATAGATAGATTGAAATCAGTAATATTTCGTTATATAAAATTCGTCCATAATTGTTATAATAGTTTCAATGCCATTAAAATTTCAGATTTGAAGAATACATGGAATGAAAGGGGAAGTCCAATGGGGTTTGGTTCTCGCAATAAAGCAAATAAAAGTCCCACTCTCTCATTTACTGCAACATATTTTATATTCTAAAAATCACTATACGTTGTGGGTTGTTTAAACTTTTGGATTCTAACTTTTGTAGTGGTTAGATGTTATTACCTAGTACCTGGTATCAGTGCAACCGTATTTTCTAAAAAAAAAAAAAAAAAAGCGTAGTTCCGTATTTTCATGTAGTCTTCCAATTATGAACATAATACATCGTAGGTAGCAAACTATTCTAAACTGTGTTTTTTAAGAGCAAATAACCTTTACTTTAAGTATAGTACACGCGTATGTACTCTAGATGGTAAAGGAACAAAATTGACTTTCTGCTATTTGCTATTGCTTATGTTATTATCACTTCACAGTTACTTACCTCTTCCATAAACACCCGCCCTTGAGGAGATAACCTGGAAAGATATAATGAAGCATGAATTTTAATTCAATCAACTTTACGTATTTCGTGAAAGAACCGGTACTGAGTTACACTCATTCTTACAAATATAGGTACAAATTTGAAAATTCTATCGACTTATTTCATTACATGATCAAAATCGAACAATCAAATAAGACGGTTCATACCTCATTCCCTTCACATTTAATCAAGCGTTTTAAATGTGTTATGCTTTTACACCTATGAAGTACGCGGAAAGAGGAAATTTGGATACGGAAAAATCATTGAAAACAACCTAGAATTGGAATGTGGTCTTGCCGAGACGTGTCAAGAAGATGACTATACACATCTGGCATTCATACAGCGTGTTCATTGTGATTTTTTTTTCTTGCTTGCCCAGTGTTTAATTCTGACGTTACACACTTTCTGTAACTAGCTTCGGAGGTTTCACGTTTTTCCTTGAGAATTGTATACAAATAATTATCGCATTTATGAAGCTTTTGGACTTTTAAGTTCAAGGTTTTGAACCTTAAATTCCCTCTTTCTCTTCAATTGTGCTGCGTACCACTTTCAATAGCCCGTATTCTCATGGCTTCATGAAACCACAAGTTCAGACAACAACATCGGCAAGTATTTTTTTTTTATCCTCTTGCCGTTTGTTTTCAATCAAACTGAAATTTGTCATATTAATTGCCTGCATCGTGATGATTTGTCTAGATTAATTGTTTTCAGATTACGGTCACAACTGCATAGATTTGGCCATTGAATCTTACATTCGCAAGCGTGCTTCATTCTAAATAAAATGAGATGCGAACAATGATACTCGGATGAACAGTACTGCGTTTATATATTTTTATATATATTATGTTCTATTTATGGTCAGGTCAAAGATTTGTTTTTTTATGTACAGAAACATTTTCTTTTTTCTTTTATTTTCAAGATGGAACCAAATTTAGTAAACAAAGGGTTTTGGGAGGAATTTGTTGTGAAATTATTACATATTTACTTTTCTGCGTACATCATGGGTGCAAATGTATGTCACCTCTGGAATGCCTGTTTTGCTTTGAAGAGAATGAAGCAAAAACTATGACTCCCAGATTAATATTATTGATTCAATAGTTATTTAACTGAGAGTCGCAATTTTCCTTCAACATAACTTTATTTTATAAGGGTTTAGAAAATACACAGGGGGCAACTTCTTAGTCCACTGCACATATATTTTTACCCCTGAACATGCCTATGTTTTGTCAGTCGAATGTACTATGTTTGATTTAGACGTCCGTGTGGCACATTCATGACCCATCGTTGTGGGATTCGTTGGAAGGTTTATCCTTTGTTTAGTTAAACATGATACTTAACGGTACTCATAAATGACTTGTTTAAGTCAGAAGAACTGTTACTCTCTGTTTGCATGTATCCGCAGGCATAGTGTTAGAGGTGTGAAACAATCCCAAATTATTAACCTTTCCGATATCGTTATAACATAAAATGTGTTAATGCTATTTCGAGCAAGGAATTAACGAATAAATTTATGGGGAGTGAAAGTATGCACTATGTACTCAACTCAATAAAATATAGCGTTCTTCAAAAAAATAATGCATATCACTGTCTTACACTCAGAGACATAATATTTTTAGGTAAAAACAGATACATTTTTTCTATCCAATCACAAATGCGGGCATTACAGAGCACAAAGTTTCAACCAGATTTTATACAGCTCTTATATTTTTTCCGTGAATTTTAAATCCAATACTATATCTGTCTAGAATCATTTCTTAATTTATATGATAAGTCAAATAATATAATAATGAATGTTAAAGTGCATGTCACACTCCAACAATTATACAACACATTAATTATGCAGGATGTACATAAGACGTTATTTTCCTACAATTATCAGATATTACTGTCTTTTTGGCATCAAAAGAAGTATTTGTTATAATTAGAAAACTATGCATGACTTCTTCGAAGGTAGAGTTTATGACTGAAGCCATTCTATGTAGTCTCCACGAATATTAGATCTAGATGTGTACTTAGTCAATCCATGTCCCGATATTACTTCAAAATCCAAATGGTTTCTATACTTACACGAAATAATCTTACACCATGATCAAATCCTTTGCAAATGATGCATTTATTTCACCTTAAATTACTGGTCTTTGTCTTTTGACGTTGAAAGTTGAAGCATCCCATGCCCTAAGGCACCAGTTTTATCAGGAACTCTGTATGTAACGTTTACAACCAGACATACAAATCAAATATATTGTAATTTGTTTTACCAGTTGCATATCAAAAGTGTGTGGGGGGGGGGAGGGGGGGGTAGAGTCGGACCCTATCTTTTTTTTAGATTTTGTTCCTTTCAGAGTTATGATTTGAAATTGTGTGCCCTTTAAATATATCCTTGCGAAACATACCGCCAGAAAATGTACCACCCAATTAACAAATAACAATACAGAGAATATTTTTCTTTCGTATCCATGAAATCCATTGCACAATTTTTTGCTTTGCTTTAAACCTGATTTTTTTATTCAGGCTTCCACTTAGTGGCAAACGTACTGATTTTTTGGTAATCTCAGTTTTATAGCAACTTATGCATTCCTATTAGGGCTGCTATCCATGTAATAAGTGCATATATTACAGATACACAGCGATAAAATATAATATTGTAATTTGGAAATATTCGTTGTATTGTTTTTAGCTTGCTGGGTCTTGAAAAAAGCATATTGAATGCAATCTTTCACCCGTAAGTAAGAAGAACATTTACGGTAATTACAACAAGTTACTATAAAAGTGATTCCATCAGGCCCTTGTGGGGATTCCACCTACACAAATCCTACGCAGCACCCCCAACTTTATTTTACTATTAATAACAGATAGAAAACGTGGAAAAACGTGGAAAATATACAATAATATATTGTATTATTAAAAATGATATATTGTAGGGAAGTCTCACTTGTAACAGGTAAAGATCGGTGCTATGGACCAAAAATACAATAGTTAACCTTATTCCTCTAAAAAATGAAATTCATAAATCCATAATAACATTTTCGTGTTACTTTGATTTTTATATTCAGAGAAAAGATGTTCTGAAAACAAAGTTTAATATATATTCGTTCTATAATGATAATTAAAAAAACATTATTTATCCAATATAGTGTGTAGCTCTAATATATAATTTACAAAAAAAAATCTTTTTAAAGTACCTGAAAAGTCACCAGAGCAATTAGTGCTAAAATAATTCGCATGGCTTCTGTTTGCTGATGCTACTCATTCAAGGTCGCCGAAATACTTTTTGGAAATTTTCAATTCATTTAGTGGAGTGTATTATCTATCTATATATATATATACCTTATGAAGCGTGATATGTTATGGTTCTCCGGAATTCTACTGAATGTAATTAACAATGCTTCCCAGAGAAAATTAAAACTTACCACAAATATATTTCTATCGTAGATAGTTAATATTATACTCCCAATTTTCAGCTATTTCAATATTTTAAGTCTAATTGCGAATCTTAATAAACTCAATATACTATTCAAATTTAAATTCCTAGAGAAAAACATTTACCGAAAACAATTTAAAGCGTATATGTTTACTAAAAAGAAGTGAAGTATATTCACTTTCTTCACTGGAAATAGATGGTTATAAGTAACAACATAATGCTTATGCTTCAGCATTAATTTCATTCAGATGTTAAACATGCTGCTCTCTATTGATTTGTGTTGAGAACTAAACATTAAGAATAATGATCATGTTCATAGCTGGGATGTTTATATGTGCATTAATAATTTTATCGATTCTGCTATATGGAAGATTAAATATGAATATTTAATGCGTATGATCAATGCACAAATTAAAACAAAACATCCAACATGTCTTCCTTAAATCATAACTTTATCATAAAACATCACTATGATAAAATAATGTTAAACAAATGTAATTAATTTTTTGGAACAATAAAATATTCTAACAATTTAGCCTTTTCTTGATAACAAGCAATTATACTGATAGGGCAGAAAATCAGTTCTAAATTTATCTCTTGCATCTTGGTTAGAATGACAACATATTTGTACATGCAAACTTTGGCAGCTCGAGCGCAATTACTTCGAAAGATATCGATGAAATAACAATCAGATTCTTGTTTCGGAAGAGTGAAGAAAACATGCGGAAGGCGCTACCTGCTGGAAGGTATGTTCTTCACGACTGTTATCTTAAAGTGCGCAATATTGAATCTCGGTTGTTTTTTAAAATGCAAAGGGAGTTATGCCATATATCAATCTGCGCTAGAATTTTAAGTCAGTTTTGCCGTAAATTTATTACTGTTAGAGATGATGGTATGTGACATTAATATGGGCTAATAATGCACTAACTGAAAACACTTATTTTGTTTTGAAATAATTAATAAATTGAAACCTAAATACATAAAAAAATGTTCCTGATTATTTTTCCACGTCAATATGAATTTGTATAATTTCATTCAATATATTAAAGAAAACTTTGTTTTCAGACTATTACATCATTTGCCTATACCAATGTCACCTAGCATTATCTCAAACAAAAATACATTTTCAAAAAAAAAATGACTTCAGAAACGTGTTTTCTTCAAAATTCTTACCCAGAATGACATATTATACAGCCCATTTAAGAAATCCAATATACTCAATATGGCGGAATTCAAGAAGGCGGACGTAAATAACATCCCTTCCAAAGGTATTCCACCCAGTACCCAGTGCTTTATAGTTGCATTACCTTTCTTTCAGCATTTTACAAATATAAGGTAATTACGCACTTTTTCTTCACTTTCGCAAAAAGAAGAATCTGACTATTATATCATCAATATATCGCAACGCAATTGCGCTTGAGTTGCCACAATTTGCATGTACACATATTTTGACATTCTAAACGTGATGAAAGACAGAAATTGAGAACATTTTTCTTCCCCATCAGTATGTTTGCTTGAAAGTTAAAGATTTTGAAATATTAATCAATCAGTTAGTGGTGTCTCCTAACTGTATTCTGTAAACATTAGTTTGTGTTCAAAGTAGGTAAACAATTGGTATTTTATATGCCTACAAGTCATGTTATGTGACGAATGTTACGGTTTTTGGTTAAGCTTAGGATATCTTACCGGATATGTTATGTAAATTATATGTCAAGATGGTTCCAAGATAATTAATGCAATTGATTAGCCTGCTAGTTAGCCATCCATCCATATATAATATAGAATGACGCCTTATATAGTTCCATGTAAATACGTGTGTCCTTTATTCTACAAGCATGTCATTCTTCCATAATACAAAATAGCATTATAAGTTTCCTGTTATTAAATCACCGTTTATTGATTCCATGTTAAACTGTTCCCAAATGCATATACCAGCAAAATGCAAAATTGCTGGCAGAGCGCGTGTATTACACTCCGCAAATATAGTACCGGAATTATCCGTTTCAAATTTATTCAGACTATCAACTAAATGTCTATTTCAATCTAATAACTAAAATCACTGATCTACCTCTTGGCATACTTATGGGCAAAAACAATATTAAATTGAATTTTCGAAGTTTCATTAATATTGTCTTCAATGTTCATTGACTGTAAGTTTAATAATCAATTTGCATACTTCTGCTTTGTGACGAACTTAAATCATGTGAATATATCAGTGTTATTCATTGAAGATTTATTTGCCTCTGAAGGTATATCCTCCAAATTCCGGATATCGAAAGCTAGACACTCTAGGAGACTGAACCTTTCATTTTTCTTGTTCTCTAAACAAATATAATATAGAAAATTAGAGCGATCACCTGCACAGCAATTAAAAGGTAAAGTCACGTAAAAGAGATATTTTGGCACTAGTTGTGCTAGAAATATAATACTTCTGAATATCACAAGAAGATGTTTTAATATCACGAGATAAGTAGAAGATCAGCGTCTGCTACTTAAGCTTTAAAAACACCGTAGAGACTATCTCCTTAATTAAACAATTTTGCATACATACTTCCATGGGTAGTAGAAACATGTACATTAGCACACATTTTATCGGTGGCAAAAAACAGTTAACATACAAGAATAAATGCCATTTAGACCAATGTGGGGTTGCACTGGGGTTTATAACCATAAATATGTTTGTTAGTTATTTAATACTTTCGGTTGTTCTAAAAAAAACTTAAATTATGCAGAAATGTTCTTACTTTAGAAATATATGCGGAAACTAATAAGTATGAATTAAGATAGTAGTGGGCAGAAGTTTACGAGAGACAATGACAAAATCTCACATTAAATATTTCCAAACGTCCTAGAATTTTTCTAAGAGTTTTCGACTATAGAAGGTCATTGCAGCCACCTGTAGGGGCTTTCACTCTTCATCCCCTCTGTCTTCTTTTTTTCAAAATAACTACACGTCCATTCACATATAAAGTTACATGAGTTTCTAACAGCTTCACTTATATTTTTCATATATAATACTGTCCCTGGAACAATTTTCATACGATATAATACTTCAATTGGCTTGCTTAGTCTAAACAGTTATGATCAATAATAAACAGGGTGATGCAATTAAATGTTGCCACCCCTTGTATCGCCCGAACGGCTGGAAATATGATAAAATGTAAAAAAAAAAACACGTCCAGCACTATTTTCAGGAGCTGCCATTTTGAGCTATAAAACTTGACCCCCAAGCCCCCAATATGGCTAGGTGGGGGAACTTCAAAATTACAAATCGGAAAGGGGATAGATTGATATCTCGTTTGAAAAGTATTGACAAAATAAATATTTTCGTGAAACTAAAAGTTGCCACGGCCTTTATGTCGTAAGAGTGGTTTGTTTGAAAAATGCCGAAACACGTCAACTCTTGTTTTGTTAAGTGTGCTACCCCATCCTCGGCGGTCTAGTGGTAAAGCTTTCTATTTATCTTAAACAACAACATTGGTCAGTTACACATCATTTGAAATCTACTTCGATTTTAATTACAAACATTGTATAAGTTTTGAATTTGGCTAAGTACTTTAGGAAAAAATGCATTTCGACCCTTTACTAAGTATACGTACAAAAACTTGATACATTGGTAATTGAGAAAGTTACAAATGTCTGTGAATGCTTAGCAAGAAATGTACTTGGAGATAGTTAAATGCTAAAAATGAAACCGTGCCCAAAAGAAGAAGATGGCAGCTTATTAAAGGACAATCTAGCCTGTACCAGACTTCATAGTGTGCAGCTGTAACTATCTGCTTAAGATCATTGCTTTGCTCTTCAATCCTCTGATTTCTCTGAAACTTAACTTGTGATAAAATAAGACAGAAATCACGTGATTATACACTGAAGTTAATTTCAAATAAATACAATTGTTGTGCAAGTAAATACAGTTTCAAACAATCCGAAAACTTCAACCCTAAACTTCCATACAGTAGGACACAAATTATGTCTTTTAAATAATAATCTCCACTAAGGACCATTCTTAAGTATAAATTCCAAGTTCAGCACTGTTTGCAACTATTCTTAATAGAAGGTGTGGCAAAGGACTTGATGGGCATGATCTGTGAACACTTCGAATAGGTACAACATAGCTACTTGAAAGTTTCGCCAAAACATTTCTTATGTCAAGACTTTCAAATAAGATATAACTCAACCACCTTTCTGATTTGAAATTTTGTAGTTACCACCCTTGGGAGTAAAGCATTAAAGCTTAAAATTATAGCCCTTCGAAATAACGCCCGACGTGTTTTTTTTTTTCATTTTCTCATATTTGTAGCCGTTCGGACGATACAAGGGGTAAACACAGACTTTATGGACATGACTTTTGAACCCTCGCCATTTTCGATAGGGACAACATAGCGACTTGAAAGTTTCACCAAAATATTTCAATTGCCAAGACATTTCAAAAGAGATATCACTCGACACACTTTCCAATTCAATTTTTTGAAGTCGCCCCCACCTACCCTTCCTTGGGGATAATGGGGGCCAAGTTTTATAGTTCAAAATGATGGCCCCTCAAAATAATGCTGGACATGTTTTTTTTTCATTTTCTTATACTTGTAGCCGTTCGGACGATACAAGTGGTGGTAAACGATTTTATGGATATGAATTTGATCCCCCGCCATTTTGCACAGGGACAACATACCGACTTAAACGTATACCAATATATTTCTTCTGTCGAAACTATTCAAACGGGATATCACTCGACCCCCTTTCCAAATTGAAATTTTAAAGTTGCCCCCGCCTAGCCAACTTAGGGGGCTTGGGGGTCGTTTTATAGCTCAAAATGATAACCCCCTCAAAATAATGCTGGACGTGTTTTTGCATTTTATCATATTTGTAGCTGTACGGGCGATACAAAGAATGGCATCTTTTAATTGCACCACCGAGTGTGTATCACAGCATATCTACTCACATTTCTGCAATCTATTTTACGATTACCCTCATAGAATTTATAAATGACTTTATGGTATGTGGAATGTAGGTTATGTATTTCATATTTTTTTTTTTTTTTGGCTAATCCAACAACATGCTACCATGTGACATTGTGTAATGATCATGTGTTGAGATTTTAGATTTCATGACATTTTTCTTATTATTATTAACTATCTCAGTCTGATTTTACTTCAATTATTCTTTCCTTATATTCTTTATTAGCTATTTCAATTGATTCATCGATTTATCTGTTGGTTCCTCAAAGACATAATAAACTAGGAAATACTTATTCATAATGTCTCTTAACAAGCTAATGAAGCAATGGTAAGGCTTCATAAAGAACATAAAAAACTTAATGCACATACAGAGTAAAATATTTAATTAAATTAATAATACTCTTAGTAGTTATGATACTCGTCGTACATGTGTTTAATTTTCGGATGGTAATTATAAATTGTTTTTTAAAATAATTTTTGATTGTTTATTCCTGCTAGGGTTGCCAATTTATTATAATGATAAATTTAATTTGTTTAAATTTTCATTATATTTCTGAAGTGTTGTTTAAAACAATCTTAGAATAATCTCGTAAAAAACAATTTAAGCAACTTACTAACCAATGGTCTTACGTTTAGTTAATATTGTTCCCTCGGCTATGGGCAGGTGCCACCTCCTCTTCAGCTCATGAAGCCACGTGGAGAAATCTTAATCTAGGATGCTACTCAACACATCTGTAATGGATGTTTGGGTTGATAAAATAGCATTAAAACACTTATCATTTACAGCACTTTCACACATGGAACCAAAAAGAAATCACACAACGACACGTCGATGGAATGTGGTAGAAGAACGATACAATGCTTGTGCAGTTATTCCAGGACTGATAAAGCAATATGATGACTTGCATTGCAACACAATTAGAACCGGTGCCTATATTCCATCAAATCTGGACGGACCTGCCGAATTACTTCAGGCAATCTATTTTGCACGTCAATTGAATTATTTTTATTTACCATTTATCTCTCATGCAGATATTCATGGTGCACTAATCCTCTAGCACAAAAGAATGTGATCAACATTTTCTTTGTTTATGAAGGCTTCTGCCTCAGTTTCGTGAAGCATTTGTGTCATCCAAAGATTCTTCCCATTAATAATATATCGTCACATTATGATTGCTGTATTATATTTTATGATTTACTAAGTGTTTTTTCCTAAATGAAAGCATAACAAAATGCAAAACTTTCCGCTAGTAATCTACGTCCAACATGTCCTTCATGTAACGTCAAGCGCATGCGCCAGCAAGTGAGTAACTAAGCACAGACTTGCCGCATGTCGCGCTTACATTGAAACAATATAAAGGCCATGCAGAAAAATTCAGAAAAAATGTGTCACGCAACAGATTAACACCCAAATATCGTAAGTACAATCTGCAAGTTTACTTGCGGAACATTTTAGATATAGGCTATACTTAGACTTTGAGATGGCTACGTAATTATTTTCTGTGTTTTTATACACATTTTGTACTTTATAGTTCGGAATGCAATACATTTATTTTTACAGATTAAATATATTTTCCTGAAATGGCTTAGAAAATGCAGACGTTAATGAGATCAATAGAAAGATACTTTGAGCGTTTTCCAGAATCTACGTGTTATAGAAAAGTCTCATACAAAATATAATGATACACAATTCAACTACAAAGTTCCAAGATAGCAGTGGAATATTCATATACAGTTTTTTTCAATCAATCAGAAAAAAAAAATCTACAACTCCACTTTCTTCCTCAAACACAGGCTAGTTTTAACGACACCCCAATATTTCAATCCTGCTGAAGGATGTATTTGGAGGTTCCCAATCACCACTTAAAATTCACATTATTTGAAATGGACGTCGGAATTCCAAAGACGTTCGACCGCCTCCAAAACAAACTTCTAGATACGTAGTTGTTCTTTGTTGCCGATAGGTCAAGCTTGACAAAGAGGTAAGTAAGCTCACTTTATGTATGATTTCTTCATGCACTCATGTCTAATGTTCCCACGACCTGAGCTTCAAGGTGTGACGTTTTGAAGTGGTATTTTCCTGAAAATGTATATTCTTGAAAATATTAATATTAAATATTAGGAGAGTTATGTCTCGTCTAGTTATCCATAGATTTTTCTATGCCTAGCCTCGTTTCACAGGCAACTAAATTCATTTCCTGTGGAAGTATAGTTAAAATAATGGTTTGGAGATCACTTTGGCTAACGTTGTAGGTCCCGTCGAAAAACTCACACTTCGTTTACGACGTTATTAGCAATTGAAATATGCAGTAGTCTTTGAAGGTATGCCCAACTGATGTTGAGAAGCTGGTTCTCCAATCGCTAATGAAAATTCAATCTTGAGAACTTTACTTTGAACAAAAGGTGTCGTTAGTACGCACGACTTTTTCATATAACGTAGATTCTCACAATGGTATTTCATCATATATTTCGATATCGTCTAATTGACGGGATCTAGACAGAACGGAGCCTAAAATTGTTGGTAAAGCGGGTTCGGAACAACTCCGTTCACAAGAGCTGAATAAGTAGCCGCGCCCATAAAAATTGAGTCTGCTAACCCCTCGGTTAAGCAGGTAATCTGAAATTCCGGAGTGTTTCTAGATCCTCTAAGTATCCCTGGCGAGGAGTGTAGTGATGGAGCACTTCCGTATTACAGAAGATTCTATAACTCGCATGTATTTAATACAGGACCAAAGTGAAGCAAACGTTGAATTAGGCGATTCAATGATAAAATAATATATATATATATATATATATATATATATATATATATATATATACTGTGTATATATATACACTTCGCTCCAATATTCTAGCCTTATCTCGCAATAGTGCAGTAATATTGAGTCTATATTTTCTGTATATGCTTTATCTATACGAAGTATATTACTCTAGGAAAAAAATAATGCAGGTTTCGATATGATATCATGACGAGTTTACCTGCTATCTGAGATTTTCAAGAGTCTTTAAAAAATAACATTATTTATGGTGCTTTGTCCTTAATGATATTCTTATTATTAATGATTTTCCCTTCATGCTTTTGAAAGCAAACGTGTTGTATTTGTGAGTGAGCGTAAGAATTATTTTTCGCCACATTTCAATTTTGTGAATAATAAAGGTCTAACTTGTTAACGACTTTTCATAAGCGCATTATATCCAACAGGTATGTACTAAGCATTCTAAATTTTAACGTTAAGAACTTTTGAATTGTAAATGTATTGAGGACGTGCTCTGAGGGAAGCTCTTTTAAAACTCCTTGTAATCTTAGATACATTTTTTTTTAAATTCAATGTATATTAAATCTGCACACCAAACGTAGACTTCAATACTTACATATTTCTATGTACAAAGAACTTCATATAGGCAAGTTCAATACGTGTTAGTTCTGAATTTATGCAATGGCCGGCCGGTTGGACAAGCGGTCTGCGGCAGTAGGCCATCGGATAGAAGGTCCCGGGATCGAGTCCCGGCAGGAACATGGATGTGGATTTTAACAAATAAAGGCGAATCGTGACGTGCCGAAATCCATTGTTACTAGACTGGCCCATATACAAAAAAGGTTTACCAAAGTTTACTTATATAATGGAAACAGCAAGGTTGACATTGTTTTACAGATTAGAACACGATTTGAGCATATGGGTTATCTTAGAGCAGGACTACCTTATTTTAATGTGTAGAAACGGACAGAGCGATCACAAGGACGACCAGAAATCCCAAACGCCAAACTCTCAAATCCCCCGCACTAAAGAAATACAAACATAAAATAGTTAGATCCTCACGCAGACGGTAAGAACCTTTCAAAACCTCACAAATTTAATATGTTGAAATAGCTCCCTCCGCAACGTACAGTACAAAATATTTAAATAGCTGACGAAATATAATGCGTATAAAGTCAATGTTTTAAGACTACAGTATCCGCCGACTCCGTTTTTTAGTTTTTTATGGAAGAAAATATTATATCTTCCCAGACGAGACGAGAGTAACTTCATCTGAGGGCTGAATATATCGACTATGAATAGCGTAAAAGGCAAATGTGTGAGGGATTTTTATACCGAACCGTGCCTATAAAGCAAACTAGTAGTACCTGTTGTTTTAGACAGGGTGGACATAATACAAGCAAATATCTCCATGGATCCGCCTTTGTTGAATGACATAATTGACGGCATACTGGACATGGATATTGAATAAGTAGGAAACAGGGAAAAGAAAAGCGACCCCTTCAGGATTCGTCAGCAAGTCGTTACGTTTATGTTGGTATCTTTAGGCCAAAGTATAGAATAAAAAGTGACCAAGAAGAATGCTTAAAATAACTGGGCAGAATACTGTGCTTCAGGACACTTTGTTTAGTATTATGACTCAGAGATAAGAAGGTGATAAGAAACAGCACATACTTAATAATAGTTTAGAAACTTGAATTGTATATAATTGAGTTTAGCAAATCACAAACAAACTTCGAAAGGAAGATCACAGTTTTTCTGCGGAGACCGCAATTAAGTATAAACGTAAAGGTCCCGAACCACTACAGGTAATTTGTTCCGAAGTTGAAAGAAGTGTGAATTCGCCTGAGACGAGTACACAGTCAGCTTTAGTTCAGAAACCACGAAGGAAATGGTCCAACGCTAAAAGATTGTCGCGTTGGTCTTCTTGAAGAGGAAGCAACAAGCAACGAACAAGGCTAGAGACACGAGACGCCAATTTCGGGAAATAATAAAGCACTCTAAGGAGACAATCAGACTTTGCTACCCAAATGCTCCTGGAGAGCCCCATAAAAGACCCGGTAAAAACACAGGAAATAAAACTGCAAAATTAAAGCGAAACTTCAGCCATACAAATTATTGTAATAATTCAAAAACTCTTTTCCGGCCAGCAATTCCCACAAGCTGTATAGAAAAAGAAATAAAATGAAGCAAACCAATAACCAAGAAAATAAAAATTTATGAATCCCTAATGTAAAACTTGATATACTAGAATATCACGTACAAAATATAGAAGTCGTAGAAAGGAGACTTTCTTTCTAACCCTAAAGCAACCCAAAATCTGTGAAATTTTGTAGACAGAACATGCATAGAGATTAACATAGAATACTACTGACAGAGAATCTTACAGTTTTATAAGGTTTAACTTTCCCAAAATCAAAGTGAAGTAGTATAGAACCAGATATATAGATCCATTGTGCACGAAAGTATACTAGTCACCTAGAGGAGAAGCTGATACAACTTCATATACGCAGGACCAACCTAAATATTCACACACAAGTAGCACGTGCGAAAAAAAAACAACTTAAATTAAAAATAGTATCATTAACGAACACACAGGGAGACATGAGGCAGCAATTCTATAAAAGTAATGTAAGGAAGGAGAATCACTGCTAAAACTGGTAAATGAAGACCAACCAAAATCACAAAAAAATATTGAGAACGATCGACAGGAAAGTAACTAATTTCAAAATATGCTAAAGACATATTGAGATGGGCTATGCAACTTGAATGCAAAACTGATGAAATATGATATTACATCTTACTAAATGTTAAAAAAAAATGACTGGAGACAGGTATTCCGCGAGCAAGAGCCAAAATCTCTAATGGCAATAATCGAACTACATATTTGGACAAGTACTTAAAAACACATTTTCTGATTCTATTGTTACCTTCTCTACCGGAACGTCTTAGACGTTTCAGTTTTTAAGCAGAAAATGAGAAAAGTACAAAAACATCAAAAGCATATAAAATTCTTCAAATATAAAATTTTACAAAAAATATTAAAAGTACAAATACTAGTATCATGTTACTACAAATTCAAGAATGAAGGAATAACTACAACCTACAATGAGAAAACGTTAACCCCTAGTGTTAAGCTGCTAAATGTTATGAATCTTTTTCTTGTTTATAAGGAAAGTAGATAAAATTATTGAGTTCCCAATAATAAAGAAGAGGTATCTGAAAATTGAATCGGTAATTGTTAGACAATAATCATCATTGTTGTCATCAACATATTCAGCCCTTTTCTATTCACTGCTGAATGAAGGTCTTTCGAATCTTTCATTGTTAGAAAGTACCATCATAGTCATCATCATATTCAGCAATTTTCTATCCACTGCAGGATGAAAGCCCCCCCTCTTTCCCTATACATATCATGGTCTGCTGCTATCTTCATCCAAGTAGTTCCTGAAAAACGGTTGATTTCATCTACCCATATTTCATTTGGAAGTCTTGTCAGTCGTTTCTTTTTTCTAGAAATCGAATGTACTACATTTGTCATCCAACATCCATCAATTCGTCTAGTTATGTGACAGGCCCATCTCCGTGTCATCATTTTTACAGTCTTGATTACATCTTTTTACGTTTGTTTGTGTGCGAATCCATTCATCTCTCGTATAGTCCTTCCTCATTATTCCTTGTATTGATCTCTCGATTGATCTTTGTGTGACTCTTAATCTTTGAGTCGCTTGCACATTCAATGTCCTAGTTTCAGAGCCGTACATCATTATATATCAGACACACTGAATATAAACTTGTTTGAGACACATTGGTAATTTGCTTCTGAATATAAACTATAGTCTTCGAAATAAACTCCACGTCATTTTACATATTCTGTGTATTTCATCAGTCAACTTGGCATACGACGTGTTGAACTGGCTCAGCTAAACATACTCATCAACTATGCCTATTTTCTCTCCGTTAATCATTATTTCCTTCTTTGCAGCATATTGATTGTACATTACTTTTGTTTTACTTAAGTTCATTTGAGGCCTATTGTTTAATTCTCATTACACAGCATTTCCATTCTGGTTTTGAACTTCTGTACTTGAAGAAAACAGGACTATTTTATTGATCTTTATTCCAACTTCGTCTCTGTTCAAATTTTGGTACACATTTTCCAGGACAGCTGAAAATTGTTTGGAGAAATAGCATCTCCTTGTCTTAGTATTTTCCAACTTTAATGTTTTCACTATCTTGAAGTAGCTAATGACAGATGTAACAGTCGAGCAAATGGCGGGTTTTTATTATTTATTATTTTCTTTTATTACTTAGTTATTCTTCGAAACATATTATTGTCTTATATTCTTCATTAAATTTTATTTCCTTTAAATCTTCATAAACAGTCTTTAAGCTTTGATTGTTGAATTTATTTCGCTTCGTTGGTTAGTAAGTTGGGCCACGCCCATTTATTCTTTTTGTTTCCTGTTCGATTCTCGTTTTTGATTGGTTGGTTACTTATAGAAGCAGTTCATTATTATGGCTGTCGAATAGTGAATTTTGCGACATAAAGGGCTGAATAGAAAATTACGCATCAAGTAAAACCTGAAGTGGGCAAGGTGAAGCTAATAGTGGGTTGTTTGGTGTTTGAGTGTGTGAAGTGATTTCATGCGTATTCATGTATAGTGTAATGTAGTGGTTCTCTTCTTCTTTTTTTCCAAATACAATATAATTCATTGTGGGTCTGAACCTCCTCTCCAGTGTTTGTGTGAAAGTGATTCAGTGTATCCTCAACATATCAGTGGTCTGTTTTTGTGGATATATGTTTGAAGTGGATATGATCGGTTAAATTTGATGGTTTCGAGGATCTGGCTTCCAGATTGCAAGTGTGTATGGCTGATAGGTCAAAATTTCCCTTTCTCTCTGACATTCAAATCGGATTCGCATATATTCTACATTTAAGTAACGAATATACAGTATGGTAACCTTGTTTTGAAATCGTAAATAATCAGATCTTGAACTTTGAGTCCTGCAACGTTTTGTAAAGTGCATTCCATTTCCCCCTAAGCTTTTATTGTTTGTTTGAAAATTGGTCTGGATTAAATTACACGTTAATTCCGATTGAACGTTCGCTTTAGCTAACCGTAAAATAAAACGTGTGACAATGGTTATTTCGGATATAAAGTTCGAAACACCATCGTTCTGAAGATACCCGTAGGCTAGTCAACACTAACAGAAATTGTGTAATTAGAAATGTATATAATCCAACCTATAGTTTTCATGTTGTATTATCAAACAATTGGTTAGGTTGTGTTATTGGAGAACGTGCTAAATTTTTGACAAACAATTTGGAATAGTGAAACTAAATTCCGAACAGTAAATACAGATGTATTTAACCGTTTTTACGGAATGCAATGTTGTGTTTTGTATTAGTAAAACATTTGTTTAACTGGGTCAAAGTGTAGAATGCCTAACCTAATATTTGGAAACATACATGTCTTAATCTTTAGAAGAAGAATGTGTGTGAAATTATGGCTCTGCTAAGAGGTAAGGCGTTACTTTAATCTCCGGATTTATTATCTGTAATGCGAAAATAAGTACACCTTTTGGAAACACGTTTTTATGTGCTAAAGGATTTCTTCTGAAATATTATTTTCCAGCATAATTCAATGATCACAATCTTTGCATACCGTGTGTTTTCTTTAAGTAAATGAAATACATTTTACCTTGTCTGAAACTTTTTGTTATGGAGTACGAAGTTTACCAGCATAGTAGCATTGTTGTTTAATTGTTCTAAATATTTCGTTATGTCAGACCACGGCGTGTTATTTTCCATATGTATATGATAAAGTGACTCAGATGATGTTAGGTTCGCATATGTTGATCATATATTTTACTAACTTTTAGAGAATAGTCAAAACAGTTAAGTTTATCAAAATTTCGCGATGAATGCTAACTAGCCCAGGGCTGCATTAAGCCTTCTACATTATAGGTACTCACAGTTCATTAGGTTTGGCCTTCAGGACTTCGTGTACTGGGTGAAGAATGTGTGGTTTAAGCTTGTAAGAACGAGATATTATTTTGGATAACAGAATGAAGTTGCAGTTTTGGACTTGGGTCCGGTCCACTATTCTTATACTGTCGAAGTGCAAGGGTTGACTACTGTCCCATGGACTGGAACTAGCTTCAGCCTGGAGGAAAATACTTAGATGTTCCGTTTTATTTTGTATTTCGCGTTTGTGCAAAGTGAGTTGTGGTGAAGGCGATAAGGGTAGTGGCTGAACAAGGTGGAATGTACTCTGAATTCACAGCACTTCTCGATGTACCTCTGAATAGTAACACAGATAAATTAGATCACTAAAATATGTTATTTTTCTACATATTTTCTCGTCGATTCTCCGATTGCTTCTTTTGCACACATATTATCTTAAAGTTTTCTTAGTTGCTTCTTCTGCATGTCTTTAATGATCATTGGGCCCGGAGAAAGTAGATTTTGAAAGTTGGTGGATGTTTTAGTAATGTTTTCCGATATATGTTCTCGCCGATGTCTCACCTCTTTTTTCCTTTTTGTATTTTCCTTACTGTTTTAGCCTCCTGCTATTCGGCAACTTCTCTTAGTTTTATCACTTCTTTTCGGACCTATTCCATGCATGCTTCGAGTTCTAGATTAGTGCGTGTATTGTCTTCGTTGGTGATATGACGAAGCAATGCATCGAAGTGCAGTTACCCGTAAGGGTTCGTTTGTTTTTATGCCCTGTCCTGTGCCGTTGTAATAAAAGCTTCTTTCCCCCGAGGAAAGGGTTTGCCACGTTACGAGAAGTTTTAGGTAATCCCCTTTGGGCAGCAGCGCGTCGCTGCCTCATGTCTGCGTTTGTGTCTGCCTGCCTCCGAGGAGATAGTCGGGCGTTATATAGTGGAAGTTCATATTTATTAGTCCTAAACATAATTTTCATTCAATGTTTGTATGAGGGCCATTGTTCTAGATCCACGACGAAATCCGACTTCTTTCCTCCCCTGGTTAATATTTAAGTTTCGTTCAACATTATTAAAGATAATGTTGGTGAATATTTGGTATAAACCTGACAGTAAACTAATTGATCTCTAATTCTGGAAGCCTTCTTTGTCCCCTTTCTTGTACAAAAAGTGATATAACGTTATTCCATCATGACGGCATTTCTATCTTTCTGAGGCACATTGATAATAGTTTAAGTTCCTTTTCATCTTTTCACCTCCCCCATTTAAACATCTCTGTTGTGAGTCCATCTTCTCCTGGCGATTTCCCGTTCTTCATCCCTCAAAGTACTTTACCCATTTCTTCTTTCATTACGTCTGGGGCATCTAAATCATTTTCTTCTTACTCATGTTTTGCTAGTTCTTCGAAATGTTACAATTTTCTTTCGACATTTTGTATTGTTTTATAATTTTTCCTTATTTCGTGTTATGGTCTCGTCTGGTCTCTTAACTGCAATTATTTGCGTTTTCCTTATCGCGAGTTCTTGTTTGGATTTCTTCAGACTCTTGTTTTCTTCGATTGAAATTCTAACATGATGCTCATTGTAACGTCGCACATTCTCTTTTATTTTCTTCCTTATGCGCCTATTTAGTTAGCTCTGTCTAGTCAATCATCTTCATGTCATTTTCATCTTCTTTCATTTCCCTTCTTTTCGTTATCAAAAGTTCTGTTCCTTCTGAGACTGTGCTCTCTTTTTTTCTTTATGTTGCCTGTTATGTCATTGGTTCTCTCTCTATCTCTACTAACTCAGTCAATATTTTAATTCTGCTTTATCTCTTCTTTATATTTTATCTCTTCCAAGGCGCTGAATCTTGTGCCTAGCTTTATATCAAATGTATGTCTGCGTTTCCCTGGATTATTCAGATCTAAACGTGGCCGTTTTCCTATGATAAACTTATTTTTCTATAATCTAGTATTTAGTTTCAGCTTACATTTTAACACATCCTGTGGTCGCTTTAGATTATCAAACTGTTCAGAACAGACAAAGTTGCCCTGTTAATCGAAACAACATAGTATATTTCGTTCTTAGTCCCATCTGTGAATTTCTATGTCCTCTGGGCCGGTTTATTAAAACATGTATTGAAAATGAACAGTTTCTTGGCTTCGGAGAATTGTTTCAATCGCTCTCCTCCCCTTTTTATTTTGCCAAATCTAAAGTTTACCACTTTCGTGTCACTGTTCTGCTCAGTTCCTACATCCGTATTGAAATATCCCATTAAAATGTTGAAATTCGATTTGCTACTATACAAAATAGTATGTATCTCCTCGTATCAGTTTTCGACTTCATCCTCCGGATGTGACGTTGTTGAAGCATATACTTCTATATATTCTATACTGGACCTCTTGTTTATTGTTATTATTACTAGTGCGATTCTATTTGAAATATCTTTGTTTTTTATCGGTTTATTCAGGGTTTTATTTATTATTATTCCAACGCCTGTTGGTTTTCCATTTTTCGTTCCTTTAAAGTTGATCGTGTGCCATGATGGCAGTCCCAAAAGCTCTTCATGTTTCTCCAAACTTCTGATAGTTCTATGACGTTACACTTAATTCTTGCGAGTTCATTCTCTAGTTCTCGATATTTTTTCCTCTCCTGGAAGTGACTGATAATTGACAGGTCCCACGTATATGTCTGTTCAAGTTGCAGTGCCTGTGTTTTGACAGTCTACAGTCCAAAGTCGGACATGTTCACACTTTGACTTCCTCCAGTACTGTTCGCTGCCGTTGGGAGCTGCATTCCGTCATTTATCAATCAGGTCAACCGAGGCTGTTTCCTTAGTTGTACCATCATGTGATAAGAAAGGAAGGGTGCAGACAATTGTCTCACCACCCTGTTTGCTAATGTGACTTCGTGAGAATCCATCCATGTTCGTTCGTCAAGCAGTTGCCTGGTTACTAACGGATCCAAGACATGAATGTGTGGATTGGACATTAGGCGTATACCCTGGCCTTTCCTTTAACCCTTCGAAAGAGAAATTAAGCTGTCTCCTTCCAGTTAATGGCAGAAGCCTTTTGGGGCCAAATGCCCGATGTTCCGATCCTGTCTCTGTTTCCAGGCAGTTAGAAACATTTAATATTAAACGTAAAAGTCATATAACCCGTTTTAACAATGACTGATTCAACTTTAATGAATAATTATAAGGTTGGTCTTATAATATATTATTTCAGAAGAGAGGCGCTTTTACTGAAGCATTTGTTTCTGTGGGGTATGTCAGCAAATATATGCATGCTTATTTAGTATTAATTGATAAAGTCCATGTGAAACATATACTTGAATATCGATTCATAAATGATATATTATTAATATTTCCTGTGACGGAAGAACAATTTAATGCCTGCGTAAACAATTACGCAAAATGCAGGACGACTTGAGTTTACATTGAGTAGAGCCAAATTCAATGTATATTCATGGATATTATAACGAGAAAGACACCAAACGAACGACTGGGAACAGATTCATATTATAATCTTACCACATGACATGAATTGAATGAATAATTTGGATAAAGGGCGTTTTTTGTTTGTTTTGTTTTTACGGAAAATGAGATAAACATATTTTCTGCAAGCATGAGCATCTCAATCGCGGTCAAGATATTGTGGTTTGCATATGGTCTCTTTGGAACTGGTTAATTTGCTACTAACTACTAACGCCTCTCGTAAGAATAAACGTCTGCAATAACTACCTTTTCTACTCTCCTGAAAAAAGAAGGAGAGATCGATAAGCACTTATACAGTTTGCATATCAATCCTAGCACCCAGACTCGACACATCTCTCTGCGCTAGAAATTTTCACCGATTAAGAGGCATGGCTTATGTCTGTAAAGAAATATGTGGTCAATGTAAGGAATTGACTACAAAGATAGGGAATAGCGTTTATTGTAAAATTATACAGGAAGGCATTATTTCAAAAAAGTATTACAAATAATTCGGAACAATTCTTACAAAATAAGAACAAACTGTGAGAATGGAAGTATATTCCTAGTAGATTCTTGCTAGAAAATGAGAACAAGAAACCTCAGAAAATCTGGTTGGGGATGTCAGAATATTTGAAACAGTAACTACCAAAAAAAAAAAACCTTCACGCAAAATACCGGACGTTGTACAAGCTTTAAGTAAGAAATAATTCAACATAGTATATTGAATCACATTATATTAAAATATATAATCAGAAAATAGTACTGGCATTAACAAGCGCGATAATCGCTGTTTTGAGAACTTAAAATGAGCATACTCAAAAGATAAAGGAGAGTTGGGGACTAACATTGGATTAAACCCACTAAGTTAATGAATTGGAACTGGTATTACAGAATTAAGAGAATTTAGACACAATAAAAAAATGAGAGATGGTAATAGAAAGCCTCGATCCCGGAAAAGTAAAAGAAGAAATACAACAGTACCAAAGGCCATACCGCGACCAGCTAGTACAGTAACAGGATGACGGCCGCAGAATTAAAACGTTCAAAACCAGAGGAAAATCCCTAACTGCACAAAATATTGGATGAATCGTGTGCCAATATTGCCTGATATCGATCAAGTTTGCTGAATATTAGATGGTGTTGCCCGGACACCCTTTGCTGTTAGAGAATTAAATGTAAAAAAATCTAAGATCAAACACCGGAGGAAATAGATTTAAAACAAGATTTTAAGGGGAAACCTATATACTTGTAAAAACATTCACAAAT